>JAKCPI010007431.1:0-172682 GCA_023213315.1 Euborellia annulipes
GAATAGAAGGTATTTGTGAGATTTAAAGAAACTAAACTGAAATAACTATATCAATAAATGAAATATTTTTATTTATTGTAAAATTGTTAAATTTAATTAAGTGCGAGATTTTAATTTATTTAAATAAATTTATATTAATAAAATTTTATTTATAATTTTTAAATTTAATGAGCAAAATTTTATTTATTTTAAAATTTAATTAAGTTTTGTGGAATTTAAAAAGAATTTAAATTTGACAAGCAATATTTCTCTGGTATATTTCTTGAGATTTAAAAGAAAACCGAAATAATTATATCTCTAATGAATAATTTTTTAAACCTGAAGATGGCATTAAGGCCTAAACTGTTAAAATGTTCATCAGTCTCTTTTTGGTAATGTACGTAGAATAAAAAAAAAAAATGAAAAAATTTTTATTTTATTTTTTTTTAACCTGGCCCACCTACAACTGGACTTATCAATATATCAACAAAATAAAGTAGAGTACTTGGGCTTTTTCTTTTTTAATCTTCAATTTTAATTCTGCTATTTAATTCGTTATACTTTTTAGCATTAAATAGGCATTTTTCTTTTTTGTATCAAACATTTAATTAATCTGAAGAAGGGTGCTCAAAATGTCGTTTACGTATTTAATTTATCTTCTGATTTTTTCTTTATAATAAAAATTAAATTATATTTGATAAAATCCGATCAGATAAAAAAAATTCATGGGACTCTTAAGGTCATTTCGCAGGTAAAACGATTTGTAATCACAAAGTGATTTGGAGTTGGGAAAAACCCAAATAAATAAAATAAAATTTAAAGAGATCTTGAATAATTGAAGTGACTTCATTGTTAAAAATTACACGAGTCAGATTTCATTAATATGCTTTTTGAATGACACTAAAAACAAGTTGTTAAGGTTTTACATCCAATAGAGACATGCTGCTGTGCGATAGACATCTTTAGCAAAGAAAATAAATAATTTTTTTTTAAATATGAACACGAATCTAAACATAGTTAAAGAATTTTATGAATTATGAGGTGTTACTTGATCTTCCAGAAGATGAGATGTTGTTAACAAAAAACCCGTCTTCGGCGGGCTTCGAAAATATATGTATATATATATATAATAGCGGAGTGTCCGTCTGTCTTTATACAATCCTTTAACAGTTTCAGCATTATTGCTATCTTCAGGTTTAAAATATAAAATTATTCATTAGTCATATACAATAATTATTTCGGTTTTCTTTTAAATCTCAAGAAATATTCCCGAGAAATATTGCTAATAAAATTTAAATTTAAATTCTTTTTAAATTTCACAAAACTTAATTAAATTTTAAAATTATAAAATTAAAATTATATATTAAATGAAATTTTGCTCATTAAATTTAAAAATTATAAATAAAATTTTGTTAAATAAAATTTTGTTAAATAAAATTTTGATAAATATATTTATTTTAAAATAATAAATATAATTATGCTAATTAAATTTAAAAAATATACATTTTTTTTTTTGACATTTAAGACATTTATTCAACTTGAAATACATAGATTATGTTTACATTTAATTAATACTGACTTCGAGCCATCTTGCTCCCAATCAGGTATCCGGGTTTTTCCTCCATCCGATTCTTTGCTTTGCCCGAGGTTGTATAAGGAAAAAATTTCTAAAAAAAACCTTATCTTTTTTTGTATAAAAAATATAAGTTCAAAAGGTAAAATTCATAGCAAAAAAAATATATAAAAATTAAGAGTATGTATAAATTCAATTTTGATTGTAAATTTCCGAGATGAGTGGATTTTCGTGGAGCCGAGCTTTCGTGGTAAACCTGTTGGTGAGTTTTTCGAGGTGTTCTTCCAGGGATTCAATATTTAAGCCAACTCTGATGATATGGTTATTGATGCCGGGTGGTGGGTCTGCGATTATCCGGAGTATTTTGGATTGGATTCTTTCGAGCTGCAAGAGAGATGACCGGGAGATGTGGGGGAACCAGACTGGAGCTGCATATGTGATGAGTGGTCGGATTACTATTTTGTAGAGGATGAGTTTGCTTTCCAGAGGAAGTAGGCTTTGACGTTTGAGGAGCGGCCAGAGGATGCTGAGTGACTGCTGTGCTTTTGTTTTGACTTTCTTTATGTGTGTTGTCCAATTGTTTCTCCTGTCAAGAAAGGCTCCGAGATAGCGAACTGAGGGCTGCCATTTCAAGGGGTGGTCTTCTATTGTTATACGTGTGTGGAGGTATTTTCGCTTTTTTGTGAAGAGTATGGCTTCAGATTTGTCCGGATTTGTTTTGAGACGCCAGTTTTTGAAATAATTTATTATTTTTGATGTCTCCTCTTGGGTTCTTCGCACTAAGCATTTGAAGTTCTTATTTGAGTAATATATTGCGGTATCGTCGGCGAATTGAGCGATGTGCGCGAAGTCCAGCTTAGGCATGTCGGATGTGTAGAGGGCGTAGAGGAGGGGTGATAAGAGCGCTCCTTGAGGAACTCCTGCGCAGATGGGATGCCAGTCGGATTTTGTGTTGTTAATTTTTACTCGGAATTGTCTGTCCATTAAGAAGTGTGCGATGAGTTGACATAATGGTTCGGGAAGGCCAAGGAGATATAGTTTAGAAGCCAGAGGGAGGTGTGGAACGCTGTCGAATGCTTTGGAAATGTCGAGTAGGACCATAGCGGTTGCCTTTTTTAGACGAAGTCTGTTTTTTATAAAGTGATTTATCCGGGCTACTTGTTGGACGGCTGAGTGAGCTTTGCGGAAGCCGAATTGGAAGTTAGGGAGTAAATTTAATTTACGTGACTCTTGTTCGAGCCAGGTGAGGATGAAGGATTCAGCTAATTTTCCAAGGATGGGAAGGAGACTGATAGGCCGGTAGTTGGATGGCTGCTTCGGGTCTTTGCCTGGTTTGGCTATCGGAATGATTTCTGATTGTTTCCAGATTGAGGGAAAGTGGCTGAGGTTTAGTGTGGCTTCAAATATTTTAGCTAGATAGAGTATTGCTTTACCCGGTAATGACTTTATGAATACAGGGAGGATTCCGTCTGGGCCTGGGGCCTTGCGGTTTTTAATTTTTTTGATTGCCTCACGGACGTCTTTGGGTTTGATGCGGTGCGTTATGTCTGGCTCTGTTCGGGATTCGAGTTGTTCTGAGACCTTCCTTTTTAAATAACTGTCTGAAATTTTAGATTTGTTCTGATTGATGAATTGTTTTTTGAAAGAGTGGGCCAATATGTCTGCTTGTTGTTGCTGTCCGTATACGAGGCCATCAGGAGAATCTAGCGGTCCTATTGTATTTTTCTGTCTTTTCAGCCGTTTTGTGAATTGCCAGAGAGAGCAGTCCTTATGGGTTAAGCTGGAAATCCGCTCCACCCAGAGGGACTGTCTCCACTGAGCAATCTTTATTTTTATCTCTTGCGAGAGGCGGTTCATTAGTTGGCGCGCGGACTCTTGGCGGTGTCGGTGCCACTCTCTTCTGGCTCTATTTCTCCCGGTGATTAAGTTTTTTATTTCGGTTGGAATTGGGTCTCCTTTGAATGTGGCGGATTTTTTGGCAATAGATACGGTTGCAGCAGTAGTGATGATGTTGGTTATGTTAGCGGCGGCTGTTTCTAACTGTTCGGTTGTTTGGATGGGTGAGAACTCCAAGCTTTGGCAAATATGTCTTCTGTATAGGAGCCAGTTTGCTGAGGATAAGTCCCACTTGGTTTTCTCTTCTGTATGTATTTGTTTTTTGATTTTGGTGAGTACCGGGTTGTGGTCCGAGTTGAGTTCGTGGAGGCTTACTATGGATGTTTCTATATTGGGCATGCCCTTAATTATTGAAATGTCAAGCACGCTTGGAGCCATATTTGTGTTGGTGGGATATCTAGTTGGTTCAGGAGGAAATAGAATGTCTAGGTTATACCTGTGAATCAAGTCTAATAGCGTTCGGCCATTGGCATTTTCCCTCCGGCATCCCCATTCGCTATGCCTAGCGTTTATATCGCCAGTGAGAATTAGACGGTCTCCAACTCTCAGCAGTGATGACACAGCGCCTGCTTGGAGCGGACGAGCCCGGGCTGGTGAGTTGTAGATGCTGGCGATGATAATTCTTCCATGTGGAGTGTTGATGGACGCTGCTACTGCCTCAAGATGCCCAAGATCAGGTAAGTTAATGTGGGTCGGATTTAACTCTTCTCGAATGGCAAGGAGTACACCTCTCTGGGGCGGGACTCCGTCCATTCTAAAAGTTTTAAATCCTGGCAGCCAAGCTCTTATATCCGGGCTTAAACGAGTCTCGCACAGGGCAATGCAATGCACCTTGAGCCTGTTGGAAATTTCAATTAGCTCAGAAATTTTGCTCCTGATCCCATTGGAATTCCATTGCAATATGCGGAGTTCGTTTAATAATGCCATTATTTAAATATCGACAGTATTTGACCCAGTATGGCTTGCCATTTGTTGGCTCCATTGTTGTTAGATAGTGATTGAAAGAAATTGATTACCTTGTTCAGGATGATCATTATTTCCGGGTTGTTTAAGAAGGTGAGTAGCTGTTGTAAGAGGCTTCCTATATTTCCAGGATCCGGAGGAGACTGTCTTGGCCATACTGGTGGTGACCGACTGGCTGATTGCCGGGGCGTACTTGTTGGGAGCGATGGGAAATGTTCCCGGTTCATTGCAGGTGGAGCTGCCGAGTTAGTGGGGTGCTGCGCTGGCGCTTTGGTTCCTTGGCCTTTTTTGTTGTTGTCTGCGAGCGATGGCTTCTTTCACCGCGACGCACTCCTCAGCGTTTGCCCAGTGCGATTGTCCGCAGTTGGCGCATTTGGGAGTGGCCGACTGGCATAGAGAGTTACGGTGCCTCCCGCCGCATTTCAGGCATCTCTCGAAACCGAAACACGTCCTAGATGTGTGATTAAAACCTAAACATCTGTAACATTGGATATATTTAGTGTTGTTTCTGTATTTGGACCATTGGACGCAAGTATAACAGAGCCTGTCTATTTTGAAGATTGCCTGTGCTGGAGTGCCTGGGGGAAACATACAGATAAATATAGGGATTAAGTTATTCGTTTCCTTTTGTTTGATCTGCACGATTTTTGTTGGGGGGAAGCTCATTTCAGTTAACTCGTTTTTTACGTCATCTACAGTGGTCCCTTTACTCAGCCCTTTGAGCACTAACTTGACCAGGGCTTCCCCTGGAAGCGGGTATGTGTGAAAAGGAACCTTTTTTTCCTCTAGAAATTTATTTAATTTTTTAAAGTCGGCTTCAGATTTAGTAAGCAAAATAGTTTTTTCCCGAGTGCATTTGACGTCGACCGTTTTCGAGGTTAACTCGTTTATTTTTTTAAAAAACATAGCCGGGTTATCCAAATGCTTATGTATTATTATGGGAGGGATTTTTTTGGGTTCCTTTTCATTTTGATATGAATTATTTAAATTAAAACTCGGGGGGTCTTCAAATTCGTCTATATCTAATGATTCAAAAGAGTTGTTTACCTCTACGTTGTAAATAGTTTCCGATGATCGTGGTTGTTCGATAGTGTCCAATGTTTTTTGCCTTTTGGGCAGTGAATTGATGAGAGGTGAATCCGGCTTGGTTTTTCCTTTGGAAGTTGAGGGCTTGGATGTTGGAAGCTTCAGCGGCCTCGTTCGAGCCCGCCCCGACGCCGAGTTGGATTCAGTGGGCATTTTTTATAAATGCGATGAAATTACGATGAAAATATAACTTCAAGTTGAGTAAAATATTAAATTATAACTTTATAGCAATAAATAATTAAAATACAAACGAATTAAAATGAAAAAATAGCTAAATTGATTGGGAGCGAAATAAACAACGCGCTGTTTACGATCACGGCCAATAGGAAGTCCTTAAAAAATATACAATGCTATAAGGATTTATATAACAATTTTTATTATCTATCATTTGAGAGATATAATTATTGAATTATTTTAATTAATTTTAATTTGATTCAATTTTTCATTTGGTTTTAATTTTTAATAAGGCAAGACAAAACTCAATGTTTTCCAATAGACAAATTTTGAATTTTTTGGAGTTTTTTTGTGCTTACACTTTTGAGAATTTTGGGATCAGAGTATTTTTTCTAGACTCTCGTAACGTCCTTTGCGCAAAATTTTCGTTACAAAAGGGAAGTTAATTAATCAGAGCGTGACAGGCGGACAGACGGACACCCCGCTATTATATATATAGATAGTACAGGGTGGCACAAAAATTACTCAGGAGCCCACAACTTGTGGGTACGTGGATGGCGACTTCGAGCTTCCCGAGCTGGGACTGGCAGTCCTTCTGTTCTTTACATGTCTGTCTCTTCCTTTTATATTTTCAACAGGTGTCAGACCGTGGGACTTTCTTTCGATCGAAATAAAACCATTCCGCCGACCCCGCAGTAAGGCTAGGAACCAGAAAAAGAAGAAGAAGGATCGCCCAAAAAGAAATTCATTTTTTGCTCTAATTTCTAAACATTATAAGGTAGAAGTATCAATGCGTACCGTCGTCATTTTAATTTTAGTAAACATGATTTACCATTTTTAGATAAGCCCGCCTTAGGTGTCCGCGTCTATTACGAGAATCATTGATTGACGGTATTTCCGTGTCAAATTCGAATTACGGTGTATCAATGACTATCCGAACGTTAATTTAATTAAGCAGTTAGTTAAGAGAGAGAGAGAGAAGAGTTATACGCACCGACGAAACCATTCAGCAAGTTTGAGAATTTTTTCACGTGAATTCAAGAACGTTCCTTTCCTCTAGATTCAAGTTGAATTGAAGCTCAATTCCATTTAAGGAAATTAATTTTTTTGTCAAGCAAATACAAAAAACAATCTGTCCCAATAATCTTTAATTTTTTTTAATTTAAAAATGAATTTATTGTTATTATTAATCACATATTAATTAAGAAATTTTTAAAATAAGCTTAGATGATTTATTTAAAAATCAAATGTCAAATTAGTTCAGCATTCTTACAATAGATGGGCAGGCTAGTCTAACAGCCGATTCCCTATTAGCCTATATTTATATATTTTTATGCTTTTATGCAAAAGATACATAATATATAATAACATTTATAAAGTATTTATTCTTAAAAGATCAATGAAAATCAACCAAATGCATTAAATATTATTAGCTATCATTCTGACATCTCTTGGCAAATTTTTGAATCACTTGATTTTTTGGGCATAATTTTTATGACACCCAACGCCCTCTTTTCGTGAAAAACGCGTAACACCTTCGCTCCTGTTCCCTCTTAACAAATGAAAATTGGCAGAGTTTATTCACTATTAGTATATTTTTTAAACGATAAATCATAAATTTTTCACGCATCACGGAGAGGCAGGCAATAATAATGAAAAAGAAATGCATTACATTTTTTTTTCAACTCAAATAACAGAATAATTTTGTTTTTTTATTGATGAATATGAAAACAAAAATGTCGTAATAAGGCAATATATTTTACTTTTATATGTATTAACAAACAAAAAATCTCATCTCAACATTGAAATTAGTTCAAAGATCAACAAAGATCACGGCGTACGGTGCGTTCTCATGGGAGGAAGATAATTTACTAACTTTAACATATGAATTTAGAAATAAAAATTAAAAAGCAATTTATTTTATTTATTTTTTTAATCATTTGTTTATTTATTTATTTATTTTTTTTTAATTTCCCAATCTCATCTTATTTGCTAAACCATTTTGTTGTTGTTGTTGTTTCATTCCAAATTTAGAATAATAATGATTTATTTTATGTTAAGTCATTTGTTTTATTATAGACAAGTAATTGGCAATAACAAAAGTAGAGCAACTTTTGCTCTTCTTGTTTTGATTTTCTTCTTCTTCTTCTATTTACTAATACTGGAGAAATAGTTCGCTAATCTACTTACACTTTTTTTTTTAATTTATTCTCTCTTCAGATTTGAAAGAAATTTTGATAGAATTATTTTGAAGAGAGAAAATAATCATTTTTAAATAATAAAAAAAAAAAAAAACGCCGACCCGGCACTAAGCTGAGGATAGAAGAAGAGACATTAAATAAAGAATTAGTGCATTTTGGTCTAAATTAGTGTGAAAATGCGAGATTTTAATTTATTTAATTAAATTTAATTAGCAAAATTTATTTAATAAAATTTTATTTCTAAATTTAAAATTTTAATTATCGAAATTTTATATGTAATTTTTTAAATTTAGTGAGAGAGCAAACTTTATCTATAATTTTAAATTTATTTATTGTATAATTTTATATATAATTTTAAAATTTATTTGTAAATTTTTAAATTTAGGAGCAAACTTTATCTATAATTTTAAATTTATTTATTTAATAAGCAAAATTTTATTTATTGTATAATTTTTAAAATTTAATGAGCAATTATAGAGAATAGAAGGTATTTGTGAGATTTAAAACAAATTTTTAAATTTAATAATTTAAAATTTGATTAGATTTTGTGATATTTAAAAAGAATTTAAATTTAAATTTTATTAGCAATATCTCTGTGGTAATTTAGAAATTTAAAAGCAAACCAAAATAACTATATCACATTATTGAAATAAAGAAAATTGGTATCAGTGGGACGAAATATTTTCATAAGGAAAGAAAAGAAGACTAGGATGGTACCTACAAGAAAATCTCAGTCAATCAACATCACTTTAAGATGATTTGTGACGTTACACTATATAGCCTTGTTGGTTATATATATATATTTTTTTTATTCATTCTCAATTAATTCAAATTTTGTATAAATCGATGTAAAAGGATAAATCAAATTATTACAATTTCATTGATTAGCCGTAAATGGACTCGAACCGGGATCTTCTATTTTCCTACTCTTTTAAGACCAAGATTCAAGCCTATTATCTTTTTATATAAATAACGGGTTTTTTCCCCCGGTTCCGGTTCAATGCCCTAAAAATTATCACATTTATGTAATATATTATTATTATTGTTTTTTTTTTCCAAGGTTAATTTTTAAGTTCATTCTCTTCTCCTCTCTTTTCTTCTCCTTTTTTAATTAATTCGAATATCAAAGAGAGCGAGAGAATCGATTATGAAATTTGATTGGAAACACGCAAAAGCCTTCTGAAAATTCAATACAATTTTATTTTCACGATTTTAAATGCCAAAATCAAAACTTTTATTGTTTGAAATATCAATCTAACTTGAGTCTACAATCACCGAAATTATTAATTAACTATTTCATACTCCCGGAGAGCCAGCGGCGTAACTAGCCTTTGATGCCCCCCCCCCCCCCCCCCCGGTGGCGAAGCTCAACTAGAGCGCTGTTTTTCAAGTTGTAAAAATTCATAAATAAATCAATTATTTTTTAGATACTCTTTAAAATGTATATTCTCATTTTGGGTGGCATTGAAATTTTATGGAGAAATGGTTGCCATGGTAACAAAATATAAATATTTTTTTGTTTATAAATTTTACATCTTGAATTCAAATATTCAGGACTGTCCGAAACTAAATATATCTCGACACAAAAAAATCTGGTGTGACAAGCACAGAAAACAACTTTCGGTTACCAAAAATAAGTGTACAGTGCGACTAGTCACACCAGATTTTTTAAATACCAAAATTTATTTTTTACTTTCTTACCAATTTATTTAATTATTAGAGGTTAGAAATTAGAGAATTTTACATTTATAGATTTAAAAAAAAATACGATTTTCATAATAGAAATTTTTTTGCATTAATTTTCATTGTTTTTTTTAATTCATCATAATTAAACAAAAAGCTTTCTATTAAGTAAAATGCTCACAAATTTAAATTATATTTTTTTTTATTTATTATAAAAAAAACTGCATTAAAAAATACTTTAAAATGCCTCCGTAGTTTCGGACCAAAGATTTTATGTGACCTCCTGAAAGTCCCCTAATAGTCAGAACTGTATAATTTGCATTTGTTTCCAAGCAAATTGATATTATTTTTTCTCAATATGTATTTTGTATTTTTTTTTGTTTATAACATTTGTAATACTTGTCTAGAGAGAGTGAAAAAAAAAAATTTTTTTTATTTATCAGTTTGCAGTTACAACTTGAGCTTCATGAATATTAGATGCCCAAATAAGACATTCTCTCATCACTGAAGAAGACTGGGAGCATCAGTGGTCGAAACCGTTGGTCTCGGAGAAATTAAAATATTAATAAAATATATATTTTTGCATTTTGTTTATTTATTTTATTTTTATTTATTTTATCATTTTTTCTATTTTAATTTTATTTATTTTATTATTTTTTCTATTTTTTTATTTTTATTTATTTTATTATTTTTTTCTATTTTTTTTTATTATTATTTTTTATTTTTTTATTTTTATTTATTTTATTATTTTTATTTCTATTTTTTATTTTTCATTTTATTTTTATTTATTTTATTATTTTTTCTATTTTAATTTTATTTATTTTATTATTTTTTTCTATTTTTTTTTTATACGTCGTAATTTTTTTATTATTATTTTTTTAAATTAAATTTTATTTTTATTTATTTTTTTATTTTACATTTTTATTTTATTTTATATCTAAATTTTATTTTTTATATATAGAAAATACTAAAAATTAACCTTAGAACAGAGATAAAACTCTCGCTTCATAATGTGTGGGAAGTTTGCTTCTTTCATGAGCAAAACAATTTGCAATTAATATAAATAACGATCTAAATGACCTCAGAAATCTTAAAAAAATATAAAGGAATATTTATTTAAATATTACCAGCTGTACAGCCCGCCTTTGGTGAACTGAGTCCTGTTTCTTCTTAATTCATTTTTAAAGATGATTATGTTCTTTCTCCATTAGTGTTGAAATTTCTCTTAATATAGTTGTTCACACCTGTTTTTATTTAGTCAGTCAGTCATAGATGACCAATTTGTTTTTGTGGTTAACTAATTCTTATTTTGTTTATATCCCATCGGCAGGTGGCAATGAATCAAAGAAAAACCTGCTCTCTTTGTTTTTTCTTTTCTTCATGGTATCGTGGAGGCCGTGAGGTGAGGTCTCTCTCTATCTCTTTCTTAGAAGGGGCGAAGACCGAAAGAAAAAATTGCGTGTCTTCACTCACACACACACACACACACACAGAATAATCGTCAATGAATATTATTATAAAATCCCCCCTCCCCCTCTTTTATGTAAATAAACGTATAAATCAATGTATGATTATCCGTTTTAAAGTCTCGTTAAATAAATAAAATTTTATTTTTTAACTTTGTCCATCAAGGGAAGAAGGCAGGATTCTTCCCCTTTCTAATTGAATATTTAAGTAGAAAGGTACAGTGGTTATGTAGTTCTCTCCATTTACGAATAAATTGAATTAATTTCTCTGTCTGTCATTTTTAAATGAATTATGAATATGAATGGAATGAATCTCAACACTATTCTCTATTTTGTATGAGAATTTAAATTATACTAGTCGCATGATTCAGCTTTGGTGGTCCTTTTGTTTAAAATTTCTTAAATAATGATTAACTTATTGATTAAAGGAAAAAAAAATAAAATTTAATATAAATGATTAATTATGGAAAAATAATTGTGAGATTTAATTCTTTAAATTTTTATATTTTTGTTTTTAACATATCTCTGAAATTACTTGACGGATTTTAATGGGGTCTTTTTTAAATGATAAAGAATTTTACGAGTCTGATTATAGGCTTGATTTTATTTTAACGAAAATACATTTAGCGGGTATGAAATTAAAATATTTTACAAATAGAATTTTTAGAAAATTAATTACACTTTGTATTTAAGGTGATAGATTAGCTTGAATAAATTAATTTATAATTAGACTATAATGTTAGTGGCTCGAGGTGGTCCAAAACGGGCTGTTTAGCTAGTTTATATATTGATAACTTTTGTTTTATATATATATATATATATATTTTTTTTTTTGGAATTTAATTAACTCATTCATTGTTGATATTTTAAACCTGCAAAGTGTCTTTTGAGCTCGGGCTTGGCGTAGCCGATGGTTCGGATCCTAGGCTGTCCGATGATTTTATTTAAGCCATTTGGATACCAAATAATAACGGTTATCGTTTCAAGTCTTATATGGCCTAAGTTGCCTTAAAGACTGTGTGTTTGTGTGTGTGTGTGAATGTGAGTGTGACTGAGAAAAAAGCGTGAGTGTTAAAAAAATAAACAACGTCGGTTGAGTTGGATTATTAATTGGTATAGTCTATTATCGTCGCTGGCGCCAGTGTATCCGTATACCTGTAAGCACTGCATTAAAGCATAAGCAATGAATAGTTTAAATTGAAATTCTCTTTTAAAAAAAGAAGTGCATTATCAGTTACTTAATGTTATTTTTCTGTTACAAATCAAATTACATCAATCATGATTCAAGAAGAGTGATCTAATAAAAAAAAAAAAAAAAAAAATGGAAAAGTAGGAGGAGGGGAAGGTCAAGCAAAAGGGCTTTAGATGCGTAGGAGGAATTTTTATCATCATTTTGTGTATGAAAAAAAGAGAGAGAGATACCATTCTTTGGGAGGTATCACGAAGATGGCAAAATCACGGTCTACAAGATGAGAATGTCAATGTCGTAATGATGACCATCTGCACCTTGATTTTATTTATTTTTTTTTTTACTCACGAAATTAGTTCTCTTGTTGAATTTGCCCGAGATTAAATAATATTTAATTTTTTTTCTCTATAACTAGCTGCGTAAACTTCTTTATTTGAAATTTAATAAAAATAGACTAATAGATTTTTTTTTAAATGAAAGATGGAAAATAATTTTCCAAAAATAAAACCTAGCGTTAAATTACAAGCGAAAAATTCTCTACACATTAAAAAAAAAAATCCATGAATAACCGTTAAGTAATTTTGAAGTTAATACGTTATAAATGAAAAGTTTAAATTAAATCTCACAGTTATCAATTTATAATTAATGATATAAATTGAATTTTATTTATTTATTTATTTATTTTAATTTTATATAGATATTAACGATGTGAATCTTTCATAAGTGCATGCCATAAGTACAATCTTCACATGTAAATTGACGCGCACAGGGAATTTCACATAAATACTGTAAAAAAAGCTATAAAATAAATAACAAATTAATATATAGGCCTATATTAATTAAATTTTCAAAGTTTTTTTCCTAAAAAAGATATCTCAACAATTAGCTTTTTAGAAGTTGTACTTTATTTGAAGATCAAGTTTAAAAAATCAAAATATATAAGCTCATTACAGCTCATATTTCTATGCATAAATGCTTAAAATGGTTTACATGTAAATAAACATACTGGTGCCAGTTTTCTGCTAATAAATACTTTACATTTGAATTTTATTTATTTTTTTTTTAAATTTTATATAGATAATAAAGATGTCAATATTACATGAGTGCAATATTCACAAGTAAATAAACACATACAGGGGATTTCTCTTAAGTTCTGTATTCTAGATAAAGTACTACAGTATCAACAAAATAAATAAATATATTATTTAAATAAAAAATAAGTGTTTCTAATAATCAAACTAGTCTCAAAATCATCACCAAAAAATCCTTTACACATTTAAAAAAATCCGATAAAAATCCGTCAAATAGTTTCCGAGTACATATGTTAAAAAGAAAAAAATCAATTAAAAATTATTTAAAACTCACAATAATTACTTTATAATTAATAATATAAATTAAATTTTAATTTTCATTTATATGAATAGAGATGCAAAACAAACATACAAATATTGATAATTTATTTATTTTTTTTAATTTAAATTAATTTCCAAAAGAATGAGTGACGTCATGAATTCCCATGATTAGAGAATGTTTTTTTTTTTTTTAAGTTCTTAATTTAATTTTAAAATAATTAATTAAGAACGAGAAATGAATGCAATTATAAAAATTAAAAGCCGGATAAGCGAATCAAATATATTTATTTATTTGTATGACCTTGACTTGAACCAAGGACATGAAAAATAATGACTAGATAAATGGAAGTAATTATTTAAAAAATTCCTTATTTCTTGACAGATCAAAACGATCAAAAAAGATAAAAACTTTTGATAACAATCCGTCAAAATATCTAAGCTCATTAGAGCTCATATTTTGATGCATAAATGCTTAAAATTGTTTACATGTAAACAGACCTACTGGCGCCAGTTTTCTTCTAGTAAACACTTTACATTTGATTGTGTCGTCCCCCAGTTTAATTGTAATCTTAATATATCAATCACGAATCACCAATATAAATAAAAATGTTGGTGTCATAGCACATCACCTTACAATGAGAGTGATGTGTTACTTTTCGCACCAAAATTTTTTATCGAAGTATTTATTTTTAAAAAAATGGTTGATTGTGGTTTGTTTTATTATTAAAAGAGATCCTGAAGAAGTCATCACCCAATTTAATTATAATGCATTAAGAAGAAGAAAAAAATTCTAATGTAAATTAGCAAATCACCTTACAATATGAATGATGTGTTACTTTTTGTTTATCAAAGGATTTTTTTAATTTTCAAAAAATAATTGGTTTTGGTTTATTATTAAATTAGTTCTGAAGAAGGCATAAAGCAATTTTAACTAAAAAAATAAAATTTTTCACAAAAATAGAGAAATTTTTTTTTTTGGTATATATTATTTTAAACGTTTTTTGATAGCAATAATTTGAAGTAACCCCTGAAGATGGTCGCAGAAAAAGTAAAACGTTATTTTTCTGACCTTGACTTGAACCAAAGAAATGAAAAATATTGAAGATTAAATATACAATTTATAAAATTTCAAATAAATTCCTAACCTTTTAGTGGATTTTTTAAACTTTTAATTAAATTTTAAAGATATCAACTTTTGATAACAATCAGAGTATTAGAAGTTGAGCTTTAATTAAAGTTCAAATAAAATAAAAAAATCAAAATATCTCTTAAAATATTAACTTTATTAAAATAACCTATAAAAATAAAATTATTAAGTTTATAATTTTGAACAACTTTTGTTTGAAACATTTTTTTCTATCTTTTTTATAACAAAAATTAATATATCCGGTTATAGGAAAGTTTCATAGTATTGATTTTCGATCCACTTTTTTTTTGACGTTTTAATAAATCATCATCGATCTTTTTGATTACATCAACTCGAGTTCATTTCACTTGCATCGTGATACGAAACAAAAAAAGAAAAAGAAAGAATGAAAAACAAAAACGCTGGCATATTTTAAAATGCAACAATCACAGTAGCAACACGAAATTGTCTTCTTGTATTTGGTAATAAAAATAAAAAAAAATATTAAATTTTTTTGACAAAAAAAAAATATAACGTTTTGATTATTATGCGGCCTTCTTCATGGGTTATATCAAATATCACATTATTGTTATCAAAGATATAAACTTTTAAGAAATAAAATAATTTTATTTTTTAGTTAAGATAGTCTTTATAATGCCTTCTTCAGGATCTAATTTAATAATAAAACACACAATAAATAAATTCTTTGATAAAAAAAATATGGTGAGGAAAGGAACACATCACTCTTATTGTAATGTGATGGGCTATATACACCAAAATTTTTATTTAAAATTGTGTATTGTGAATTTTTTTTTTTTTTGAAGTCACAATCAAATAATAAAGTGTTTACTAGCAGGAAACTGGCGCCAGTAAGTCTATTTACATGTAAACAATTTTAAGCATTTAAGCATTAAAATATGAGCTGTAATGAGCTTCACTGAAGGGTACATGTAAACTAAGTGTAGTGAAATATTAACAAAGAGAGAAAAAGAACAAAAATTTTTTGTGGATATTAAGAAAAAGATGCTTTGTTACTTTCTCATAACTTTGATAAAGATAGAAAAGTCTACTAATCGTTTTTTTTTTTTTTTATTGAAAAATTAGTGACAATATAAAATAAGATGGAAAAATATTATTAGAAAAATTTGGTGAAAAAACCATAGAACGTCAAGTAAAAAAAGAAAAATATTAGAAAAATTTGGTGGTTAAACCATAGAACAGAACAAACTAACTGAAAAAATATAATGAATATTTTAAAGAAAAGTCCACAAATCGGATTTTTTGATTATCTAAAAAAAAAAAAATTAGTAACATCAAGTATAAAAAGAAAAAGAAAAAATTATTAGAAAAATTCGGTGGATAAACCATAAAACAGAACAAACTAACTGAAAAAATACAATGCATATTTTAAAGAAAAGCCCACTAATCGAACTTTTTTTATTTATTAAAAAATTAGGGACGGAAAACAAAAAAAAAAATTATTAGAAAAATTTGGTGGATAAACTATAGAACAGGACAATCTTTCAAAAAAAAAAACAATACGTATATTTTTTTAAAGCCCACTAATCGCATTTTTTTTAATTTCAAAATATTAGAATGGACAAATATTGAAAGGAAAGGGGGAAAAAAATATGATGATTAAAACATAGAACTGGCTAAAAAATCAGGATATCTAAATAGCTATAATAAAAGTCTACTAATCGTAATATTTTTTTTATTATTGAAAAAATTATAACTTCAGCGGATAAACCATAAAATTGGGTAAAATAATAATAAATAAATAAATAGAAAAGAGTTCTCTAAGAACAATTAGAACAAAAAATTAAGGGTTGAAATGAAATTAGATTCACAAATACACGATGTTAGATAAAAAAAAAAAATGATCTTTGAAATCGATGATCGATCTATTTCATTGATGTCACGGTGTGCAATATGACGTAAATCTCAATTTTTTTTTTCTATCTTTAAAGGGTATTAGAGAAGAAGAATTGAGTTCTGAACCGTAACGAAGTCGCCGCCCCCTCTTGAAATAGTTTTTTTTATTAAGTCCTTTCTTTCGCCTTCCTTTTTGCCCATAAGGATGGGCCGAGCCGCCATCGTTTTCAAGGATGAGGCAATATGGCGAAGGAGAAGGAGAGGGACAGACAGACACCCCCGTTCAGATCAAGTATAAAATGACTCGCTCGTGGTCATTAGAGCTAAACAAGTCTCAACTACAAGTGAACAACTACTTTGAACACTCTTCTATTCTATTTTACAAGTGATTTCAGTTTATTTATTTTTTATTTTTTTTTTTTTGAAAAAAAAAAAAAAACTGTGATATTTTTTTCGAATGACTTCACCTAAGGTAAGGTTGGATTTTTGAAAAATTCTTGTAATTAACTTTAAGATAGTTAATTAATTAAGAGTAATTAAATATTTTAGTTCTAGTTTTGTCAAAAATTAATAAAAAAAAAATTTTTGATGAAAATCCGTCCAAAATAAATAATGTATTGAAACATATAACCTAATGTTTTTAATTTAATTTCTCTAGTATATCGTTTCAAATATTATTTAAATTTTGTAGTTCCCAACACAGTAAATGATTTTTTCTACAACCCAGCCAACAAAACACTCAGGGAAATATTAAAATAAAAATTCGTTAAGTAGTTTTAGAGATCAGACAGAAAATTAAAATTTCAATCTCTATAGTTTTTCATTAATGAATTAAATTTTATTTGATGTTATATTAGGATTTTAATGCTTAAGTGTTTACACTTAAATTCAGTGATAGTGTTTTTATTTACATGTAAGCCTAAACACTAAAATACATTAAAACATGAATACTGAAGTATCAATGTATGAATTATGAGTTTATCTGTCAGAAAAGAAAAACGAATTAAATAATTAATATTATAATAAAAGAGGAGGGAACGTTTAAAAATTTGCTAATTTTTTTATTTTTCAGCATCTCAGGTTAAATAGTTATTAACCTGAAAACACTCTAGGTAATATTCTTTAAATTAAAAAAAAAAAAATCGGTTAATTTGATTCAAAGAGTATTATTAATTGTTATAAATTGAAAATAAATAAATAAATCTCTCAATTATTATAGTAAAATCTTCCTAATTAATTTTATGGAATAATTTAAGTTTTAGTAGCCGTTGTTTGGTGGTGATCTCTGTATGCAAATGCTTTAATAAGAAGAGGTCAACTCTATCGTTCACCTGTGCGTTCGTTTGATGCATACAGATGTTATTCCTGGGCAGTCTAGCAGCCGTCGCCTGCATCCAGCTGGTGGCTGCAGATTATTTTAGCACCGGTGGGGGCGGATATCCCAGTGGGGGAGGACATTTCGGAGGTGGCGGCGGCGGCGGTGGATACTACGGAGGTAGTGGTGGTGGAGGAGGTGGATACTACAATAACGGACCGGTAAGATATTAAAACAAAAAACATTTTTTTTTTTTTTGAAATAAGCGTTCAAAACGTTACTTCGACCGTCTTCATCAGGAATCATGAGAAATAAAATTTTTTACATGAGATTCAGAAATAAATATTTATTGAAAAATATATTACACTTACCCTTAAAAATCTGCTTCGCAATTACGTTTTGTCTTTGTGATAAGATTTTTTAAGGTGATTGTTTATAAATAATAATAATACAAAATAGTAAATTATAATTTATTTTAAAAAAAAAATTATTCTATATCTAAAAAAAAAAAAAACTCTACTAAATTTTTTTATCATGATTCACCTGTCCTGATGAAGATAGTCGAAATGTTGTTTGCTTCTTCAAATCCTACAGCTTAATAATCCAAAATTTCAGACACTAATTAGTTTTAAATAGAATAAATTAGTATTTAATAATAAAACTATTAAAAAATTCTTCTTGGATGAAAATCAGTCAAGTAATTTTAGAGTTCCAAATACAAAATCATAATATCAATTTATAAATAATCAACTTAAATAAATGAACTTGAAAAGCAGTTAGGAGAAAAAATAAAAAAACTTTATAATTTGTTTCGGCGACGTTTCGAGAGCTTGACGCACTCTTCTTCAGGGAAGGCTGTTTTACATTATTCTAATTAAATATTCTATAGTTAATCAACCCAAGATAAATAATTAACTATCCGAGGTGGACACTCAGCTACATTTGTCTCAGGTCCACCCGAGGTTTTCCTGAGATCCTGGGGGCGTGATTTATATCATGGAATTAAATATACCTATGACTATTAGGTTTAATCAAGGTATTTAGTTAGTTTTTAAAGAAAATTGGTCTTGGCAGATCACCATTCGAGGGTCATGGAATTAAATATACCTATGACTAGTTAGGTCTGAATCAAGGTATTTAGTTAGTTTTTAAAGAAAATTGGCCTCGGCAGATCACCTTTTGGCACCAATTAAGTATTTTGAATGCTATTATTGAAGACTATTTATTTCTTATTAAAATATATAAATATATCTCGAAAAATATTTAACTGTGTGATTTATTCTGAAAATAGATACACCCCTACACTTGCCTTAAAAAAATTATCAATTAGTTTATTAAAATAATATTATTTGGTTTTATGAATTTTATAAATACCCATCTTATATCTTATGAAAAGAATTTTTAATTTCAATTCTGTAAGTGAGCTTAAGTGTTTTTACTTAAATCCATGAGCACTAGTGTTTCAGTTTACATGTAAACACTAATAAGTGGGAATTTTTCCTGTTACAATATCAAAGTAAATATTATATAATAAGAGAGATGGATGAAGTTCAAAGAAATAATTAATAAAATTATCTTTGTCTTTTTTCGGGGGCTAGGGGTGGGGGGGTTATACAAAATGGGGTTACTTATTCCCTCTTCTTCTTTTTTTTTTTTTTTACATTTGAACTGGTTGGGTCTTCTTCTTTTGATATGAATTTCACGCCAGAGCAACTTGTCAAATACACGCACACCAAAAACCTTTTGCTTGAACGCTCTTTTTAGAATCACTTCCTCTCTATTTCCCTGTCACGGTTTGTCTCTTTGTTCATTTTTATCCTTATTCCCATCTGTTTTTGCATCCTTGTTATCTTCTTTTTTTTCTATCTCTGCCTCTTCAAATTAGTTGATAATTAAAATTTTAATAACCCCATCCCACTTCAAAAAGTAATACTAAAACCTCATATCTGGCTCGATGTATGTCAAGGACTACCTCAGAAAATGAACTCGTTCCAATAGTGGGTGAAACGCGTATCTCTGTGAACCCCCTTTAATCTTATGAGTGCCAATCATAAGAAAAATTTAAACAATTTTTTAAAGAAATTTATTTATTATAATTAATTGATCTTTAATAAATAACCTTAATCTGATTTAATGATAGCCTAAAACCAAATCCGGAAATTTAACTAATTGTTAAAAAAAGCTAGATGAAAAATGCGTCCGGTAGTTCCCCCTGAGTTTATGTGTTACAAATGGAGAGACCGTCTTTTATCTACTATAGTTGTAAATCATTTATTAAAGTCAATTAATTATAAAAAATAAATTTCTTTAAAATTTTTTTAAAAATCTTATAATCTTATAAATAAATCTAGAATGAGAATTTTTTTGCTGTAACCCAAAAGGGTTTACATGTAAACTCATATTTATGCCATAAAAAAAACTTTATAAAATGCCATAATAAAAACAAGTGTTAATCAGCTTGAAAAATTAGAAAGTTGTATAAGAAAAAAATAATACTTTTTATTATTGAATATTTTGGGACGTTTCGAAAAGAGTTATCCATCATCAGGACTTTTAAAATTCAACTATTATTATGAATATTAAATTTCTCATGAGTTTACTAGAGAGAAAAGGGACGTTTCTTATTCATTATCAGGACTTTGTAAAAGAATTACATTTAGTTTCATCTATTATTAAAATGTTATTTTTTTAAACAGTAGTAACCATTGGCTCTAGTTGTTACATGATTTAACTTATTCTCTTAAAATTATAAGTCAGAAACATAAAAATTTTTTTAAATATCAAATATCATTATGTGCACATAAGTGTAAAAGGCAAGTGTTTGACCATTTGTGTTTTAGCTATAAACACAGTGGCATATGAATTCATCAAATAATATATTCTTTCTCTGAATTTTAAATTTAGAAAAAAATACTCCCATTTCCAAGTGAAGGCAAAATCAATTTTTGTTGAATTGTTGCTTCTACTAAACAACATTTAAAATTAAATTTTGCTCTTTTTTTTCATTCACAATTCAATTCTCTATAAAATCTTTGAAAACTTTTCAGGGATAAATTTTAATTCTTTTTTTTAAAACCGACAAACTTATTTTGTTTAATTATATAAATTGTTTTTGTTTTTGTTTTTTTCGCGACAAAACAATAAAATTTGTTCTTTTCTCTTACAAGGCTGATAAATTAACTATTTTTTTGTATTTAATTTTATTAAAATTATATATTATCATTTACAAAAAATCTGGTGTGACTGGCGTCAAGCACACAACTTTCTCTCACCTTCGGTAATCGAAAGTTGTGTTCTGTGCTTGTCACACCAGATTTTTTGTGTCGACATGTATTTAGTTTCCGACAGTAGGGTACAATTGAATTCAAGAGGTAAAAAATTTATAAGTATGGGAAAATATTTATATTTTGATACCATGGCAACCATTTCTCCTATATTTTTCTATGGAGTACAAGAGTAAAGTGGTCCTCAGAAGATTTCAATCACAAAATGAGAATATACATTTTATAGAGAATCTAAAAAAATAATTGATTTTTGAATTTTAAAAAAAATCGTTGGAGCAAATTTTGAGAAAAAATCGAAAAAACCGGAAAAAATTCATCAGTAAAGTACTAGTACTTTTTGGCCAATTTTGTTGAAAAGCTTCAAGTCACGTCCCAGGGGGTGCCTAACTTAAATATAAAATTTCAACTTCGTAGCTCTTTTCGTTCTTGAGTATTTTGTTCACAGACAGACACACAGACACCCGACCGACACGACAGACAGACCATGTCGCGAAAAACCACTTTTTGGATCCAGGGGACCCTTCAAAACGTGAAGATCCATCAAAATCTCGACATCGAATTTTTGACATGAATCCAATACTTTCTCTCTCTATATATTAACATATATATAGAGGTAAGAGAAAGTAAAATAATATACCCCTAGTAGGCTCTATATTCTTAGATTTCAAATTTAATGGATAAAAATATACTTTGCACACAAAATGGAAAAACACTTAAATTGGGTGTGTGGATTTTATAATAAAATACGAAAAATCTTGTATATTGTTCTAGCAATTGATGTTCGAGTCCATACAAAGCTGTTGTTTTGTTTTTAACAATTTTACTTGAAAATTTGACTGAAAATGGTGTTCGAGTCCATACAAAGCTGTTGTTTTGTTTTTAAATAATTTTAGCATAAAAATTTGACTGAAAATGGTGTTCGAGTTCATACAAGCCGTCTTTTGGTTTTTTAATTAAATTTAACTAAAAATTTTACTGTCATTTGGTGGTGTTCGAGTCGCTTCAAAGCCGTCGTTTTTTTTTTAAATCAAGTTTTAACTAAAATTTTACTGTCAACTGGTGGTGTTCGAGTCCATAGAAAGCCGTCTTTTTGTTTTTTAATTAAGTTTAACTAAAAATTTTACTGGCAATTGGTGGTGTTCGAGTCCATACAAAGCCGTCTTTTTTTTTTTAATTAAGTTTAACTAAAAATTTGACTGGCAATTGGTGGTGTTCGAGTCCATACAAAGCCGTCGTTTTTTTTAAATTAATTATAACTATTTTGTTTTTATGAATATTCAATTTTAACTAAAAATTTGACTGGTGTTCGAGTCCATATAAAGCCGTCGTATTTTTAAATTAATTATAACTATTTTATTTTTATGTAAATTAATTTTAAACTAAAAATTCGAGACCATGCATATTGTTTTTTAATTAAATTTATTTTTAACTAAAAATTTGACCATTTTCAGTTATACCGGGTGGGCCATTAGTGCGTGGACGGAAGATTGTGGGCTTATTAACGGACATTTTTAAAGTTTGTTGATCGTATATAATGTGGGGCCTTTAGGGCTACAAATTAAAATATTTTTGTTCCAATTGCACTTTTTATACAGGGTGACCCATATCAAAGTTATGTTTTTTTAAATGGAACGCCCTATATATTATTGCATATTTGGATTCTACGGCCAATTTTAGTATGACTTTATGTCATGCAATGTATTCCAAACCAAACCGTTTAGCCGCAAATCGGGTTTTTGTGAAAAAACTGCTGTCTGAAAAAAATTGAATATCGCGCGAACCATAAGACTTAGGGGACTGTTCTTTTGTGATGTTACTAATCATGAAATGTACTAATGGAGGCCAGATGGGTAACCCTGAATTATTCTTGTGTTGGGAGATATGGCCATGCCAATTTGGAAAATTTCAAACATGGATAACTTCATTTTTTCAAATGGAACATGCTACTTTTTTTGATGCCATGGGACGTGAAATTTAATTATCTTTCTAATGACATAAGGTTGTCTATATCTATCTTTGGTAGTTTTCTTTTTATTCCAAAATATCAGATAACGAAAAAAAATACATTTATTATAGACAAAACCATTTTAAAAAACAATCCAAACGCAAACAAAATTGTAATAAATGGAAAAGATATTAAATATTCGAAAATGTATTTAAATTTCCCTTAAAATCATTTATTTGAACTTCTCGAAGAAGTCCCGCTTGCTAAAATTCGGGGTATGATTTTTCAACAAGATGGCGCACCTCCTAACCTAAACATAACCCTAATTTCTTTTTCGAGAAGTTCAAATAAATGATTTTAAAGGAAATTTAAATACATTTTCGAATATTTAGCATATCTTTTCCATTTATTACAATTTTGTTTGCGTTTGGATTGTTTTTTAAAATGGTTTTGTCTATAATAAATGTATTTTTTTTTTCGTTATCAGGTATTTTGGAATAAAAAGAAAACTACCAAAGATAGATATAGACAACCTTATGTCATTAGAAAGAGAATTAAATTTCACGTCCCTTGGCATCAAAAAAAGTAGCATGTTCCATTTGAAAAAATAAAGTTATCCATGTTTGAAATTTTCCAAATTGGCATGGCCATATCTCCCAACATAAGAATAATTTCGGGTTACCCATCTGGCCCCCATTAGTACATTTCATGATTAGTAACCTCACAAAAGAACAGTCCCCTAAGTCTTATGGTTCGCGCGATATTCAATTTTTTTCAGACAGCAGTTTTTTCACAAAAACCCGATTTGCGGCTAAACGGTTTGGTTTGGAATACATTGCATGACATAAAGTCATACTAAAATTGGCCGTAGAATCCAAATATGCAATAATATATAGGGCGTTCCATTTAAAAAAACATAACTTTGATATGGGTCACCCTGTATAAAAAGTGCAATTGGAACAAAAATATTTTTAATTTGTAGCCCTAAAGGCCCCACATTATATACGATCAACAAACTTTAAAAATAGTCCGTTAATAAGCCCACAATCTTCCGTCCACGCACTAATGGCCCACCCGGTATATGGGGATTTTTTATGTATTCCGTTAAAAAAAATTCAGGTAACTCTTTCTCTATAACGGAATATAAATTAAAGTGAAAAATATCAAGCCGGCCAGTCTCATAGCCTGCTTAATGAGGGATGTAATACACAAGTAGAAAAATAATAGGGGCCTAATCTTGGGTAACTCATCTAAATGACAGCCCCACAATAATAAGAAACTTGTGAGTTATTTAATTTTAATTTGTCCTCTATATATGAAGATTCAATAGCTTGATGAAGGTTAAAAAACGATTGTCAATCAAAATATCACCTTCAAAAATCAAGATCAAGAAATCGCAGTATTTGTTACCTATTATATTATATAATAAATAGCAATTTTAGAAACGATTAGTAAACTTATGCCTATATAATTTTTTTTTCTCTATGAATATAAATATTTATACAAATTACGAGAATAATAAAGTTATAAAATATAAAAGATTTATGAATGATTATAATATTATTGTATTGTGTCGTTAGTGACCTTGCCACTACTCTCAAAAAAAAAGGTCAGGTCTGTTTGACCTTGGATGGTTCAAGTGACTCGGGCATTGTTAAGAAAATTAGATAAAATCAGAAATATAATAATAAAATTAAAAAAAAAAATATATATAATAAGATCAGATTTCATTCTTTTGTATATGTTTACAAAATAAAAGACACTAAAAGGAAATTTTTCAGTTTCAATAGTAACATGATAGTATGATAGACATCTTTAACAAAATAAAAGTGTATTATCAAAGATTATTAATATTTGAAACAAAATTAGGGGAGGTTGCTTCATTTCTAGTCAACTAGCAAACTTATCTGACCGATAGTAAACCATCGATATACAGTAGTAAACAAGAACATGCTTTTTTAACGTATAATTAGCTTTCTGAAGTATAAGTTTTGTGAAGTTAGCAACTTAAAAAGGAATCATTTATAAAAATTACTAAAAATTAAATTAATTAATTTTTTAACAAAAATTTACAAATTTCCAAAAAATAAAAATCAAGGCTTGTGTTTCTAATTTCACCCCTTTGGGTCTTAGCTAGTTAACTGTCATAGTCAACTAGCTTATCCGAGGGATAGTTATTTAATTGAAACTGAAGCGCTCTAAGTGACGTGGAATTTTGCATTTCCAAAACCAGCATGGTGGAAATATGTCACAAAATTGTATTATGAATGGTAATTATTGGGTACGTCTTCCAATCTTCCTTTGTCCCCATGGCCTCCCGTGATTGGAACAAGCTCCCTGCGTCTATCTTCCCCAAAACCTACAATCTTTAAACTTTCAAGTCTAATCTCAAACAGGCATCTTCTCAGTTCCCGCAGTTGAGTTCCCTTTCATGCTTCTCCTTTTGTTTATTAATGTATTCTTTCTGGCTGTATTTGACCACTGGTCATTATACTGTAGACCTTCAGACCTTATGCACCCAGTTCAAAAAAAAAAAAACTTTTATTAAAATTTTATGGTAAATTAAAACTCGTCATATGTTAAAATATTTTGAATATCTATCATACTATCGCGTTACAATTGAATGTAAAAACTCAAAAATTTGCTTTTAGTTTCTTGTTTGAAAACATATTAATACAAAAAAAAAAAAATGAAATTTGATCTTATTATATTTTTTCTATTTTATTATTATTTTTCCGATTTTATCTAATTTTTTTTTAATATCTTTTTTTTGTATTGTTATAAATACTTGATACATATTTGGACAATTTGAAGTTTCGTGTTTCTAAAGATGAAACACTAAATGTCATATTTTAGCGAAACAGTAAGGATGTAAAGCTAGCATTTGTAGATTGAGAAGATAAGGTAAATAAAAAAAAACCAGCCTCTTCTCTCTCTCTACTTCAATTTATTGAAAATATTTCGGGTCCTAATCAGCGGCCATCCTCAGTAATTATATGAATTTTTTGAGAGAAATTGTCAAAATTATACAATGAATCATAATAAAAATTATCAATTTTTATTTATAATTTTGACAATTTCTCTAAAAAAAAATCATATTATATAAGTACTGAGGACGGCCGCTGTTTAGGAACCGAAATATTTGCAACAAACTGAAGTAGTAAGAGAAAAAGAAGAGGCTGGTTTTATTCTACTTATCTTCCCAATACAACAGTTTAAATTTAAAATATTATAGTTTGATTAGAATCTACATGCACCAGTATATTGTACTTTATTTTTGTGCTTGTACAGTATATATATGTACATAATAGGTAATAGAATATAGACTCTATATGAGTTCATTTTACATTTCTTTTTACAGTATAATACATGAATTGTCAGTCTTTCCCATACCTGTTTCATCACCTGGTAAACCCTCAAGTGATTTTATAGGGGACAGACACTCCAAAGGAACATACTATTCGCACAACCTGCAGACCCCCCAGTGATTATAGCTTTCTAGCATTTGTAGATTCTTATATAATTCAAATCAGATAATCCGTAATTTCTAGATTGATCAAAAATACAAATTACTCTCATTACGAAACAATTGTTGATAAAATCAACTTTTAATTTGCTTACATAATTAACGAATTTTAAGCCGGGGTATAGGAAAGAATAATCATCAAACCATGATTTACTTAATCAGAGGAATAAATTAACCAAAGAACTCATTAATTTAATATTCTTTTCTTTTGGTTTGTTTGCAGCCTCAACCGTACAATTTCCAATATAATGTCCAGGACGCATACAGCGGGAACGATTTCGGACAACATGAATCAAGCGATGGAAACACTGTCCGTGGGGAATACCATGTCCGGTTACCGGACGGCAGAAATCAAATTGTGAAGTAAGCAAAAATTATTTTTTAATAATATTGTGGAGAAGGTTCTCTAAAATTTTTGTATTCTCTTGCCTTTTTTCATATATTTTAGAAATATTCTTTGATTTTTGTTGGTGGAGAAAATGACAAAATTGTTGTTAATAATTAAATTTGAACGATATTCAATAATCCTGGAGGTTTAGAGGACCTTCATTTGAGCAGAGATATTCTAAGAGTGAATAGGGCATTTCCCGTCTGGAACGGTAAAATTAAATTGGCAATCAATAAATAAACAAAATCTAAAAATGTTGAATAACCAAAATGCTGATGTTTTTGTACATGTTTACATGTAAATATTAAGATAGACTCTACCCAGTAGTTTTTACACGTGTTTCAAAATTTACAAAATATGACAAAACTTTAAAAATTAAACAAGTAGGAAGGTCAAATGTTTGATAATAATTTTACTACAAAATTTAATAAAAACGAAATCAGTCCGTTGAATAGATGTTATGTTGCGGCTTTAATCAAACCTCACCACATATTTTATTTATTCGGATAGAACTTACCCTACTAGCTGACTTTCACTCGTGAATATTTGTCTTAAATTTTAACATTCACAGGGAATTTTGTGATTTGCCACCGAAATTTGGCCTGAAAAATTAATTACCATCCTTGTGAGGTGAAATTTTTATGCTAACAAGGGGAGTGCATAGCCTTCATGTCCCCGATTTGAACGAAAATCGTTTTATGTGTAGTACTTAATGAAAAACAAATTCTGTCAAAGCGAGAGAACTCACTTCTCAACTGTTCGTCTAAAAAAAAAAATGTTAAAGATTTTGCCAGCATGCCTTAAGCGGTTGCTAACAATAACAATTCAAAAAGCCATTGTGGCTAGATTAGTAGCGTTCATTCTTTGTAAACATGAAATCTCAAGTTCGAATCTCGCCCTGTGCAACTATTTTTTTTTGTGTAACTTATATTTTTGGGATTTCTAGGAATTTTTTTAATATTAATAAACAAATAAAGTTTTTTTTAAATTATAGGCATTTAATTTTTAACATGTTGCTCCATATATTTAAAGAAAATTATTAATTGAACACATAAATAAATGTACAATAATATATAATATTTAATGAATATATAACAATATAATAAATTTTTGAAAATTTTTAATAGTAATATATTTCTCGTATAATATTAAATATTTCCTTATATTATATTTTTGACAGAAAGCATTTGAATTTTCTTTAAATATATGGAACATGTTAAAAATTAAAAGCCAATAATTAAAAAAAAAAAAAAAACGTTTTATTTTTAAAAAATATTCTTAGAAATTCCAAAAATATAAATTACCCCAAAAAAAAAATAGTTGCACAGGGCGAGATTCGAACTTGGGATTTCATGTTTACAAAGAATGAACGCTACTAATCTAGCCACAATGGCTTTTTGAATTGTTATTGTTAGCAATCGCTTAAGGCATGCTGGCAAAATCTTTAACATTTTTTTTTTTTAGACGAACAGTTGAGAAGTGAGTTCTCTCGCTTTGACAGAATTTGTTTTTCATTAAGTACTATACATAAAAAATTTTCGTTCCAATCGGTGACATGAAGGCTATGCACTCCGTACCAGTATTTTCTAAAATTTTCCCAATATGACAATAATGAGTCTATAGTACCGTTCAAAATAACAAAAAAAAAGCCTTGCATGTAAACCTATCCACTGGCGCCAGTATTTTTATTAGGTAAGTGCATGCATGCCAGTTATTCATTAAAACATGAACTATGAATGGGTATTAAATCAAAATAATTTTTTTACACACCCACACACACTCGCGCTCATTCATCAAAGAATAAAAGATTATTGAAAGCTGAAGGTTCTCTGACTGACTGTCTGTCCATCTTCATTTATTGTCTCAAATCATTCAGATGTCAAATTTTTTTTTTTAATATAATTTCATTTGATAGGTGGAACCAGCATATTTTTATGCCAAGGTTTTTATTATCTTACCCGACCCCACGTGACACGAACAATGAAATGATATATCATTTAAAGAAATTTATAACCTTTAGGTATATAAAATATTTTTATATGATAAACCAATAACGAAACATATTTCTTTTTTTTTATCCAATTCATAAAATTGAATCCTAGAAAAAAAAAAAAATAATAATTTAATAAAAAATTAGATAAAGGAAAGAAAGAGAAATAAAAATATTTTTATAGAGAGTAGTGTATCAAAATTGAATTTAATCGCTGGTTATTTGTTTGGCAACACCGTTTTTTTTATATATATCTAATTTAACGGTTACTAACAACGAGAGTCAAAAAAATTTGTTCATGTAAAAATTTTTTTTGAGAGACATAAGTTTAAATTGACCGGTAAACTTGTTTTGAACATAAGTGCAAAACACTTTTAAAAAAGGTAAACTCTACAAATGGTTTACTGAAAGACCATGTTTAGTAAGTGCTTCATTAGACTACTTGATAATTAAAGTTGGCATAAAAGGGAGAATGTCGCCTGGAGGATTGGCAACCAAAAGTGCTTTACTGTTTAAACGGTGGCATAATCAAAGGACCCGACGTTAACTGATCTTTAAATTTTAATAGAAAAAAATAAAATAAAATAAAACTTCCCAGAGTGAAAAATATTCTTATAAAATGTAGAGCGTACTACATGTAAAATAAAAGCGTGGAGAGATTAATAAAATTTTTAATTAATTTTTTTTTTTTTTGTTACGAGAAAAGAGACCAAGTTATAATCTACGGTATATAAGTTTTATTCCCTGAATAAATTCCTAGACCGTAGGTAAAATATGTTAGAGTTTCGTAGCTATTAGCTTAAAAAATATGATCCCAGTTGCCGAAAAAGCAACATGGATGGATAGATAGATATTTCGTCAGAGAGTCAAGACCTTTTTTTTTTACAAATAAACATATTAAACAAGTACCTCCTGATGAAGATTGAAACGTCAATTGAAATTTTTTATCTATAATTTTTTTAATCTGGCTCCTAATTTTATGCTCTATTTCCGTGTATTTACAATCAAGCTAAATGAGCAAAGATTGCATGATCTGATGAAGACCGAAACGTCAATTGGAATTTTCATTTTTTAATCTGGCTTCTAGTTTTTCTACTCTATTCATTACTATATTTACTTTAAATTAGTAGTTTTTTCTAACGAATGCCGAAACACCAAGTAAATTTTTTTTTATCTGGCTTATTTTGTATTTCCGTGTTTAAATTCGAAGTCTAAATGGAAAATAGCATATGTCCGGTTGAAGACCGAAACGTCATTTGAAATTTTCATCCATTTATTACTTTGGCTCATAATTTTCTACTCGATTTTCGTGTATTTAAATTAGAAGTCTAAATAAGCAAATATATCATGACCTGATGACAACCGAAACGTCACTTGGAATTTTCATGTCATTTTTTTTCCTGCTTCTAATTTTCTAATCAATTTAAATGTATAATATGTTAGATACAATAAATATACATTCACATTTTCTTTAAATTAGAAGTCTAAAGATTTTAGTTCTAACGAAGGCCGAAAAATCAAGTAAAATTTTTTTAACTTTTTCTTCTCTTTTCCCGTGTATTTAATTTAAATTGGAAGTCTAAATGTGAAAACGTCATATGTTCTGTTGAAGACCGAAACGTCATTTGGAATTTTTATGTCATTTGTTACTTTTGCTCATAATTTTTTTTACTCTATTTACGTGTATTTAATTTAAATTAGAAGTCTAAATGAATAAATATTTCATGACCTGATGACAACCGAAACGTCACTTTGAATTTTTATCTGATTTTTTCACTCTGGGTCATAATTTTCTACTCTATTTCCGTAGATTTTTTAAAATTAAGAGTTTAAAAAAAAAAAATAACATAACATGTTATTACTGAAATTAATGATAATAAAATTAAATTCCGTCTGCTGATTATTAATTCTATTCTAATTTCTAGATACACAGCCGATGGTAATGGATACAACGCCAACGTGCTTTACGAAGGCCAGCCGCATTATCCAACTGGTGGTCGTCCAGGGGGCGGTAATTTCGGCGGCGGTCACGGTGGCGGTGGCGGTAATTATTATGGCGGATCACCAAGTGGCAACTATTTACCACCGCATTATGGAAAATAACAACAACAACAACAACAAAAATCATCAACTCTCATCGAGTGGCCAATCATGATCTCTCTAATTTTTTTTTTTAATTTTTTTTGCGCTTTTGATAATTTATTATAATTTAGTGAAAAAATCAATCAATCAATCATTACCTCTTCTCTTTTTTTTTGTACATTGCTGTATGAATGCTAATATAAATATTATGTATTAATTATGCTTGCTATGTATTATACTATGTATTACTCTTATTTATATAATAAAATATATAACATTTTGTAGAAAAAAAAGTTTTTTTTATTCAAAATTTAACCCTGGTGATTAAAAATTATAATAATCAACTTTAAGTTTTTCATTTTTATTATTCACTTTAGTTCTTTAAGGGAGGTCACATTGAATCTTTGCTCCGAAAATACTGAGACATTTTTTAAAGTATTTTTTGATGCAGTTTTTATTAAAATGAATTAAATTCGTGAGCATTTCACTTAATAGAAAGCTTTTTTTAAAATTATGATTAATTAAAATATAATGAAAATAATTTTTTTTATATTTTTAGAAAAAGCAAAAAATTTCTATTATGAAAATCGTAATTTTTTTTTTTTTTTTGAAATCTAAAAATGTAAAATTCATTAAAATCCTACTCATAATAATTAAATAAATTGGTGACAAAGAAAAAAATAAATTTTGATATTTAAAAAACAACGAACTAAATAGTTGAGTACACTTGCAAAAGATGGCAGGCTAGTCTAACAGCCGCCATTAATACCTATACTGTATATTATGCTGTTATAAATAATATATAAATTATAAACTATTCATTATTAAAAGATGAACGAAAATGAACCAAATGCATGTGATCAATTATAGCCCTACTATACTGCCATCTGTTGGAAAGTTTTCGTAATACACTAATGGAAATACTTTTACGACCACCCCATTTTTTTTTCAAAAAAATTATTTAAAAATATATTTTAATAAAAATAAACATTACTATTGAATTCGCAAAGCCTAAATGACTTAGTTTCAATAAAAAAAAATCCAGAAATTAGTTTGGATGAACCCAAACAAAAAACATTCATTTAAACAAGATTTAACCTATGATTTAAGATTAAAAAAACAATTTTAGTAATCGATTGACCTTCTTGAATTAAGCTAAATAATCTGTCATTCAATTTGATATTGAATTTTGTTCAATATTTCTAAAATTAATTAATGGGTCCGTATTGTTGGCGTTTACGTCTAACAATTATACCCCACATGTTTTCCATTGGATTTAGATCGGAACTGCACGCTGGCCACTATAAAACACCTGCTGTTATTTTAACCAGTTAATAGTGCTACTGCTGGAATGCACGGGAGCGTTATCTTGTTGAAAAATTATCTATAAACGTGAAAATGGCCAAAAATTATCCTTCAAGACATTATTTCTATTCTTTTGAATTCATTTTGCATGAAGGGAAAGCCAAAGAATATTAAAAAATATTTTTAAATAATTTTCCTGAAAATAATAGGCTGGTCGTAAAAGTATTTCCATCACTATACTTGTGTTTTTGGCTCACGCTTCAAGACCCTTAACGCCATCTCTTGGCAAAAACTTTGCTTAATAACTTTATTTTTAAAATAATATCAGCCTGAATCCAATTTAGTATTTATTTAAAAAAATTATTTTAAATTTATTCCTCTTGAAAAATGAGTTCTTTCTTCATCTTGTAGTATTGAAGATGAAATTATGTTAAAAATTAAATTAAAAACTTTTTATTTATTTATTATTGTTAAAAAATATTCTTAGAAACCAAAAAAAAAAAAAAAAAAAAATTACACAAAAAAAAGTTGCACACGGCGAGATTCGAACCCGAGATTTCGTGTTTACAAAGAATGAACGGTACTAATCTAGCCACAGAGGCTTTTCGAATTGTTATTGTTTGGTTTAAGGCATGCTGGCAAAATCTTTAACATTTTTTTTTTTTTAGACGAACAGTTGAGAAGTGCGTTCTCTCGCTTTAACAGAATTTGTTTTTCATTAAGTACTACACATTAAAAAATTTTCGTTCAAATCGGTGATATGAAGGCTATGCACCCCCATTGTAAGAGTATTAAATTAAAATTAAGCTACAAATAAGAACTAATCTCTTAGTTAGTAGCCAATCTAATTATTCTTTTCTAGGAAAAGCAATATCGTAGTTTGATGAAAAACGTCCTCAGTACTTCTTTCAAACTTCCCTTCAAAAGGACGGGAGGTCAAATCAATTACCTCCTCTTATAGAGTTTTCTCTATAAAATTTAAATATATATGAAAAAAGGCTCTTGTATTTTTTATTTAATGTTTAGTTTAGTTGATTTCATTCAGAGATCAAGCGTAATTCAATTCCCATTTTTTTTTTTAAAGAGAGCGCTTGTTTTAATAAATTTACGAATAATTCGCTATTTTTCCGCTAGATTGCAGCACCATCTAAGCCTTTGACTCTTGATAAATATTGCAAAGCTTTTTACTTTCAGAGCAATGCACTCTTCCTTTGGAGCCCATTTAAATTTTAACATGTTATATTATTGTATTTTTTTTTTATATAATTTCATTTGACAGTAAGTTGCAAAAAGGCGAATTAATTTTGTTTTCGTCTTTTGTTCTACTTTACTTATTTTACATTTAATACCAGCTATGTTCATTAATCTGTTCTTAATTAAATCGAAATATTGAAATTAAAAATTAAATAATGGAGTGTAAGTTAGACAACCACTAATGAAATCATTTTGTACAGTTAATACAGAATAAAAAAGTTCGATTAGTCGTTTTGGTTGTCTTAAAGCAATTTTTACATTCCATAGTAACGTCTACCATTTAAGTCATAATTAGACATATGAACCTATTGTATAAACTTATGCAAAAAATACATAAGTTATCTATGTTTAGCACTTAATTTAATTTGTAAGTTCAAAAAGTCGAATAATTTATTTTTTCACCTTCGGTTACCTATCTATCTATTATACTTTATTTCGTTTACATTTAACACTTTATATATTCTTTAATCTGTTCTTAAATAAATCGATGTCTTGAAATTAAATATTAAATAATGTATCACTTAATTATTTTGATATAAGTTAGACAACCATGGTTGTAATGTAAAATCATTATTGCAGTAATGAGTTAAAAGAGAACAAAAAAATACATAAGTTATCTATGTTTAGCACTTAATTTAATTTGTAAGTTCAAAAAGTCGAATAATGTTTTTTTCACCTTCGGTTACCTATCTGTTGAGCATTATTTACATTTAACACTTTATATATTCTTTAATGTGTTCTTAAATAAATCGATATCTTGAAATTAAATATTAAATAATGTATCACTTAGTTATTTTGATGTAAGTTAGACAACCACTAATGAAATTATTTTTTACAAAAAAAATTATTTTTTACAGTTAAAAGAGAACAAAAAATTACATAAGTTATCTATGTTTAGCACTTAATATAATTTTCTGAGTAATTTTTTTTTCACCTTCGGTTACCTATCTATCTATTATACTTTATTTCGTTTACATTTAGCAATTTATATATTCTTTAATCTGTTTTTAATTAAATCGAGGTTTTGATAAATATTAAATTAAACTTAATTTCTTTGGTGCAAGTTAGATAACCACTAATGAAATTGTTTTGTTCTGTTATCTTTAGGGAATAAAATGCCAAGCCTTCTAGAAATTTCTACAATCCATAGTGTAACGTCTCTCCAATTTTTTTAATATTTTACAAAACCTATTGTACAATAAATACATATTTTTGTTTAGCACTATTTTAGCTTTTTTTTTTTTTTTTTGTGGGGGGCAAGAAGAAAAAAAAAAAAAGAAAAAAAAGGGGAAAAGGGAGGAGGGGGGGGGGGGGGGGGGGGGGGGGGGGGAGAGGGGGGGGCTGAAGTTTTTGTTGGTTAACAAGTTGATTTTATTTTCGTCCGGAGCAAATCAACCTTGAAATGTGAAGTGAGTCCTCTATCTCCAAAATAAAAGAATTTAATTCGCAAATAATAATTAACGTTATTTAATTTCAATAAATCAACTTTCAAAAATATCTTCCTTCTCTCTCGCTCTCTCTTGTCTCACCTCCAGCGAATACGCAAATTAGCCAAAACCTCTTCAGCCGAATTTGATGATTAATTCATTTAATTATTCATTAAATATTTACCCACTTGCTATCTATCTGTTTGATCACTTGAAGGTTATGTAGTCCATTTTGGGATGAACAATATTATTTTTTTTTTTTTTAGAATTAATATTCATTTTTTATAATATATTATAAAAGCTGCCATTTTTCTGAATTAAATGATATATAACACTATTATGAAAATTTGTTCCAATTAGATGAGAAAATGTATTTTTTTATTTAAGGTGTAAATGATCCGCCATTTTAAGAATAATAATATAAATAATTAAAATTTAATCAAGATATTTTTAATTAATTATTTTTATTTGTTATTTTATTAAAGAAAAAAAATTAAATATTATCGAATTAAATTTTAATTAATTAAATATTTTAAAATTAACAATCAAAAACAATAATGATAATAATTATGTGATTTAATTAAAATTATTTTAATTCTTCTATTTTCTCAGAAACTAATTGACGGATTTTCATGGAATTTTTTTTTAAATGAATAGAAAATTTTTTATTAATTCATATTCTTTTTGAAAAACACATAAAGTGTCTGGCTATTACACTGAGTTGATTCATTTTTGTTTTGAGATATTTTTTGTTTAAATATGTTTAGTTATTACTTTACTTAATATTCTAGTTTTGTAATTTATTTTTTAGAAATGTTTTTTTAAGTTTAGTTAACTTTATGTAAATTAAAAACACAAGGTGATATGTTTCAACATTTTACACTTCATGTGTCATCACAAGTCACTTCTGAAGATGACACAATAAGTGCCAAAATAAGTAACAAGTTTTTAAACCCTATTGAAACATATCAACTTGTGTTTTTTCTTATTTTAATTTATCGAATTATAATATATTCTTTTAGCCACTGAGGGCACTATATCCTAGTGATATTTATTGATCAATTGAAATTAAAATGTGTAACGTTTTGCATTTTTTAGAGGTTCTTCCGTCAAAAATATATGCCTTAAAGAGATAAGAGAGAAAAAGAAAGAGATAGAGCAACATCATTGAAATGCAAACCAAGAATGAGGATGTGAACATTCCATTGGTGCAAGGAATATAGAAATGCACATACCTACTTTTTATTGACAGAAAAAAAAAATTAATTTCTATTATTAATGATATTTTTCAAATTATGTCGTTTAATTTGAAATAGCCATGATGAAGGGAGGGTTTCTCATTGAAACTACTCTATATACTAAAATAGTAACTTGCTACCTGTTTTTTTTTTTTTTTTTTTTTTGTGAAACACTATTAAAGTGCCAAGTGTTTTTTTTTTTTTTTTTTTTTCATTCACAGAATAATTTGTTCCAGAAATCTCCATTAATATGAAAAATAATATAAATTTTATTAATTATAGAACAATTATTGAAAGATTTAATTATTTTAATTTTTAATTAAACGCTTGAATTCAGAAACCACTTGACGGAATTTAATGTTTTTTTTTTTTACTTTCTCATACCTGTATGTAAATTAATATATAGACAGATATGGATTCATGTCAAAAATTTGAGGAATTGAGCTACGAGGTTGAAATTTTGATATTTAAGTTACGCTACCCCCTGGCATGTGGCACAGCTTTTCAAAAAAGTGTTCAATGAGTTCGCAGACATTTACTGACTGCTTGTTCAATTTTAATTTTGAATGGAATCTAAATTCGCTACGAGGTTGGAATTTTATATTCAAGTCAAGGGCGGATCCATAGGTGTTTTTTTTTGGGGGCTAATCTGGTGTGACTGGTTACGCAAAGTATAACAATTTTTCATACTTAAAATTTCAGTACATTTAAAGGCAAATTCTGTACTTGTTGGAACCTAAATATATGAATACAAATCAAATCGTTTTACAAGTATTAATTTGTTAAAATTTTATATGTAAAATTTTTTTTATTTGTAGAAAATTTCGAAGAGGGTGCGATAATTGCAACTTCTAATTTATAAAATAATAGCCGCCCCCTATAGATCCGCCTTTGATTCGTAAGTTAGTTACTAATTAAGGATATATATATAGTTTACTTACTATATATAGAGGTAGGGGTATCCATATACTATATACTTGATTAATGATTGTAGAAAACAAGCCCCGTAAAATTCTCTACAAATTAAAAAAAAAACTTGGTGAAAATTGGTACAGTAGTTTAGGAACGCATACAGAACAACGAAATGTTAATTTTTTCTTTTAGATCAGGCGTCCGGGGCATGCGCTTTAAGTAAAAGTGTATTGTCTTCGTAATTACGCATGCGCCGGATCTTCTTTTTAATAAAAAACGTAAAACAATGTCCAGGAAGGTTGCGTAGCTAGTAAATCATAAATCATAAATACAATAAAATCAAATTAAAGTGGAAATTTATTATCGATTAAAAATAAAAGGTTATAATTTTCTAATCATCATTAAATGTCAGTCACTTTTAAGATGACATCCAATAATACGGTAGATAAAAAAAAAAAAAATTTTAATAAATCATGTCGTAATAAGAAATAAGATTTGTGAATCAATTGCACTTTCACCCCAAAGAACTAAATGCTTGCGGATCTCATCGATCTATAGATCAAGGTTGAATTTTGAAAGACACGAAGGAGTCAGGTAGAAAACACTGACTGACAAGTAAGTGTATGTGCTGTTACTAATCTGCACACTTAAGGGAGGAACCTAATAAAAAAAAAAGAAGTGAAATGAAATGTCAACCAGAAAGAGACAAAAAATATCTAAATGAAACGAAATGTCTCTTGATTCATTCTAACCTCTCTATACAGGGTGATCCAAAAGTCAGTTTCTAATTTATTTAGAGAATTCATTTAAATTTTTAAAAACAAGTTGAGTAAAAGATTTATGTTACACAAACCCAGTTCTTTAAGCAAACTGGGAAACATTAACACTGTTAAAAAATAGTGACTTTTGGAACATCCTGTATTAAAATGTAAAAAGGTAACCGTTGGCTATAGTTGAAAAATATTAAATTAAAAACACGGTATAAAAACACATGTTACGTATTAATATTTCGACACTTGTTAGTGTGCCTTCTTCAATTTTTGGTTGTTTTCAAATTTATTTCTAATTTGTTTGTTTTTATTCCTTTTGTTTTTTATTTTCAATTATAGTACAAATTCTCGTCCTTTGGAGTTCAATGAGTCTGAAAAAGAAAAAGAATAATTAAATTATACATAAATAAATAAGTGGTGTTAACAAGAAATACTTCGAAGTGAGTAACTAAGACTAAATCACTTAAGTAAACCTTTTCTCATAATTCAAATTAGTTCTTAAAATGGATAGTGTCTTTTGGATCACCCTGTATTAAAATTCATCAGGTAAACAATGAAAAAAAAAAAACAAGGTATAAAATCACTGGTTACGTATTAATATTTATTTATTTATTTATTTTATTTATTTATTTTAGAATTTTTCTGTATACTTATAGTTAATTTCTAATTTTAATTAATTAATATTTGTTAATAACAAAGATTGAGATATGTAAAATAAAAACACATCCCTAAAGAATAAATAAATCTTATAAGTCATGATATATAATAATAAGTGTCAAATATTCTTAAAAATTCTCAAATTTTTTAAAATATAATTTTAATTATTATGTTTATGTTTTAGAAAGACCATTTTTTGCATTAGAAGACCATTTTATTTATTTATTTTATTTATTTATGAACATTAATGCTCTGAGGCGATTTGGCCTCATATGAGCAGCAAACAAAACAACAACACATTTACAGTGAAACAGACAAAACAAACAAACAGAACCTCAGCAAAAACAACAAACCCAACAGTAACACACTTCAATATGTCTTGCACCGTAAGAAAAATCGGGGCCGCTCACCGTCCCGGCACAGGCCCACCCAACAAGTCCCTCAGTCTGGATTGAAAAATCCCCAGACTACCCGACAGTCGTACCTCCCGAGGGGAGGGAATTCCACAGCGTGGTGGCCCTTACCAAAAAAGATCTATGGCAAAAAGCCGTCCGATGTTGAGGCATAATCAGATCCTCACGACATGATCTTAGGCCATGACCAGTATGAAGGTTGAATTTCAGGAGCTCGTACAGATAGGCGGGAGACTTATGGTGGATCAAATTATATATAAATATACCCAGAAAGTAGGACTCCTCTCAGACAACCTGGGCCATCCAAGCCTCTCGTAATAAGGGCTTATATGCTCGCGAGGGCTGATATTAAAGATAAATCGGATACATGCGTTTAAAGCTCTATCCAGCCCCGCGCCTGCCCAGCCGACAAGCCTCCATACACCACACTGCAATAGCCAAAGTGTGGGAAAATCAGTGACTGGACTAGGTGGGACCTAACGTGCCCGGTAAAAACGATATTTCGACACTTAGGGTGTTATATACAACTGTTGTTACACTTTTGAAGTTGACATACTTATGCCCTGTTTACTATTAAAAACACTTGTAACAAATTTTGACACAGTGTGTCATCTACAATTTTTGACATAATTTTAAAATTGACTATAGATTTATTGATTCAATATGTCCCTAAAACTTTATTGAATGATTTATCGAAACAATAACTTATCTATTTTTGGATTTTAGCATTTAACAGTTGTTATCAATTAACAAAAAAAAATAGATAGTGACTTTTGGAACATCCTGTATTCAAATTTAAAAAGGTAATCATTGGCTATAGTTGAAAAATATTAAATTAAAAGCACGGTATAAAAACACTTGTTACGTATTAATATTTCGACACTTAGTGTGCCTTCTTCAATTTTTATAACATTTTTGAAATTGATTGGAACTTATGGTCGTTGACTAGAAAATAATATTATCGAAGTAATAAGTTCACAAAATCATTATTTTTATTTATTCTTCAAGGCCCTATGATTTTATCAAATGATTTATCTAAACAATAGCTTATCTATTTTTGGAGTTTAGCCTTTAACAGTTGTTATCATTAATAAAAGAATTTTGTTTTTGTTTTAATTTGTAAAACATACAACTTTTCAACCACTATAAAATGTCAATCAGAAAGAGACAAAAGAAGTATAAAAATACTTTTTTCATATCTAAAAATCGTTTTACTTATTGTAGGACCTGAGAATGGCGTTTGAAACGTCTTATATTTACCATCCCTGTCTCTTGATTCTTTCTCACCTCTCAATATTTAAATTTAGGCTAAACATTGTTTGGTATAGTTGAAAAATTAGATAAATTAAAAAAAAAAACACTTGTTATGTATTTTCTACACTTAATATGAATTATTAATATTTGTATCACTTTTGAAGTTGAAGCACTTATGCCCGGATAAGAGAAAATAAGCTAATTGAGCCAATAGATAACAAATCTATATTTGTATTGATTCAACAATAACATTCTATTTATATTCTAGATTTTTAAATTGAAATAAACAGTTTGGCTTTAGTTGAAAAATTAGATAAATTAAAAATACTTGTCACTTATTTCGACACTTAGTGACACACTTAGAGTATGACTGCTTATTAGAAAATAAGCTTATTGAACGCTAAAAACGTTTCGGTCACTCAATTTGTGGTACAATTCAGCTAAGAATAATACATCTCCAGTCTGAACTAATTTGAGAGAAACAATATGGCCTCCGCATTTCAATTTGCATAGTACAGTAGATCCTTAATTTTTTCCAAATTATTTATACTATAGATCGGTGAATTTTGTGAGAATGTGTGTGAAAAGATAATTTATAACTTATGTCAATATATACTTATTAATCCCGTTAAATGGTATTTTATTTAAAATTTATTCATAGAATTCGTTTTACCTTTTATGAAAAAAAAAAAGAAAAAAAAAAGATGAATCATTTGGTTGGTTGGCCAATAAATAAATTCCTCTTTAGTTAGAGTAATGATTTACGCCCGTTAATTATACACTTAATTCGTTCATTATTGCATTTTTCCAAAAACCTCTTCTAAGAGAAATCGATGTTCTACAATGTTAAAAGACATCATTAACACTTTTGTGTTCTATTGATGTTGTAATTGAGGGCAGATTTAACACTTTTTTTTGTATAGCGCTTTTGATGACGTGGTACAGCTCTTAAATGTTAGCGTTGCATCTAAAGTCATTCATTTTAATTGTTTGTTACTGAGAACATGTTAAATAATTCTGAATAGGTAACCCAGTGTATCATAAGTGTGAAACGTCATCCAGAATAATTTTTCTAATCCCTTCTCTATGGAATAAAATTTTATATCATTCATTATTTAAAAATAATTTGAATTTGTTTTGTTTTTTTACATCCACTCGGAAACTAATAGAGTCATCAAGTTTTTTTTTAACGAATAGAGGATTTTCTAGTTCTTTTAGGTTAGGTTTCTAAAAAGCATGCTTAAAATTAAAAAAAAATTAAAATTTAGTAATTAAATAGATATTGGGTTTTATGTGAAACTAACAATGAAAGGATGGTCAAGAAAGCAAAACCTGCTCTAGAACCTAGTCTGCCGGACGGGGAACCGCGCAGCTAGTAGTTCATAAATTGTATGGGAGTCAATAATAAAAAAATATTTTCTATTTCCTGACCAAAAATTAGAATAGTTCTTTGTTCTTGTTGACAATCAACAAAGAATTCAATAAAAAATTTTGATCTATTTTAAAAGCCGCTATTTTTCTGATTAAAATGATATATAACACTTGTATGATTATATGTTCCAATTAGAAGAGAAAAATTATTTCTTATTTCAAGTATTAAGCGTCTTTCTTCCACCATTTTAAAAATAAGAATAATTAAAATTTAAATAAAATTATTTTTAATTAATCATTCTTAATTTTTATTTAATTAAGGGAAAATATTATCATATAAAGAATTAAATTTTAATTAATTAAATAATATTAAAATTAACAATCAAAAACAATAATAATAAAAATTATGAGATTTAATTAAAATTATTTTAATTATTCATTCTTATATTTTCTCTGAAACTAATTGACGGATTTTCATGGAATTTTTTTTTCAAATGTAGAAAAAAATTTTCAAATTAAATAATTTTATTTTGAAAACTTGAGCTTCTGGCTATTACACTGAGTTGATTCATTCGTATGTATTGAGATGTTTTTTATTAGAATAGTTTTAATAATGTTTTAATTTTGTAATTTTTTTTTTTTTATGACGAAATTTATAAAGAATTTAATTAAAAATTTTGATTCCATATTAATTCATTCTTATATAATATTTTAACCTTTCGAGGGTCAAATAAAATTCATCCTCAAGGCTAATTTAATGAAATATATAAAAATTTTTAAAATTCATCGATATATAGAAAGTAAACCAGCAGGCTACCTGAGTTGTTTATTAAATGATGTAATAAATAATTGAGATTAATTAATTAATAAAAACCCCTCTTTGATTGAGAAATATTGATTTTTTTTTTAATAAAATGTAAACATAAGAAATAATTTCTTTTCACTTGTCATCATTCTTCCTCTTAAATGAGAAATTAAAAATAGTGGTAGAGGGGAAAGGGAAAATATTTTTCTTTTAAATATTATTTTTTGAAATTTCCTTTTTATTTAATTTAAAAATTTTAAAAATTAAAAAAAAAAAAAAAAAAAAAATAAAAAAAAAGGAAGCTATTTAAGTAAGAATTTCTGAACATAAGTGTATTTAAGCAAACACAATTGTGACAACACAAAAGAGGTTCTATCGCGGTGCAGTTAAACTTTTTTCTTGCATGTTTCATTAATCACGGGAAACTGAAAATCTGATTTAAAAAAAATAGAACGCGATTAGACCCAACTCATTGTCTCTTAATATATTTGATTTAAGTTCTAGTAAAAAAAAAACGCGAATAGTTACCCGGGCTAAGTATTCGTCAGCCTTGTCCGTTGTCTAAATGAAATACCAAATAACGCAAAGATGCTTTAATACATAACCATCATCAGTTCAGGCAAAAAATACAAATAAACAAATTAATCTTCGTAGTAAAATAAAAAACATTAATTTGTATATTTTTTAGTCTGGAACTGATAATGGTTGAGTAACACAATATTTCCTTTGATTTGAAAGATGTAATGTAGTGCGGCACTAACTTTGGGGATTTTTCCCTGTTGTGCAGGGATGAGTTGGCTGAATGAGAAAAATACAAAAAATTGGAAAATTTAAACAAAAATCTTCTAATACACAGTCACAGCTATCATTAGTACAAACAAAAAATACAAATAAACAAATTAATGTTCACAAAGAAATAAAAAACATTAAATTTGTATTTTTTTGTTCCATAACTGATTATTGTTGTGTGTTACAATATTTTCTTTGATTTGAAAGATGGATTGAACCAATTAAAAAAAAATAGAAATGGAAAATTTAAATAAAGATGCACTAATAAAAACTCGCCTCTTAATAGGATATCATGCATATTTAATAGCTTCTCAATTGATGTGCTTTCATTAATTTTAAAAATACAATTAAGAATTTTGTCTAAAATATGTGTATTGTTTTTAATTTCTTTTTGTTTTATGTCTCATTAATTTTATTTTTTTTAATTTTTTTTTTTTATTTATATTATCAATAATACTTAAAAAGTATAATATATAATATTTTTTTTCAGGTATATAACTCTGAGGCAGTGTTTAAAGTTTTGTAATTTTCTTTAAGTAATTAATAATGTAGTGCTGCACTAGCTTTGGGGATTTTTCCCTGTTGAGCAGCCAATTAAGCAGTAGAAAAATAAAAATATTTAAAAAAAAATAGACATTCAACATTAGTTCAAACAAAAAATACAAATTAATAAATTAATGTTCCCAGCAACGTAAAAAACATATTTTTTTGTTCCGTAACAGATTATGGTTGTGAGTTAAAATATTTTCTTTGAATTGACAAATGGATCGATTCAATTAGAAAATTTGAAATTTTTAAAATTATGACAATTTAACTGTATTATGATCTTTCTACAGCGTGAAACAATTACAAAATCCAAAATTACACTATTTGTACACTTAATACATCTTCTCTTGGGATAGTGAAATTACTCCCCTGCCTTTTCCTTCAGTAACATTAGCACAAAGTAATGGTATAAATACCAGGTTAATCCATCTGATTCACTTTATATTCAAGCTTCATTTTAGTCTATTTATCGGTTAGATTATTAAATAAATATTAATATTTTGTAACACATACCACAATCAAATTATCAGTTTCTTTTTTTTTTTTTTTTTTCAAAGCAAATATTCAAATGAAATTTGATCTTTAATAATATTGAACAAAATCTGAATTATGACACTATATAAAAACGAAACAATTTATTTTATATTTTGTGTCTATTAAACAAAATTCAAGAGTAATAATGTCTCTTTAAAGATGATTAATTATTATAAAATTTAAATCATTATTTACCTATCACCTTCTGTTTTTTTTTTAAACATAGCACCAACAACAACAACAACAACAAAAGCCTTCAAAAAGAAAGAATGATTGATGAAATTATGAATTCGACAACCATTTGAATATGAGAATGTCAAGATTAATATGAAAAGAGTTCTAAACACAGCAGGACTCTCGGTACGGTAAATTACAAATAACGCTACCAAGTTTTAAGATATCGGCAAAATGCAAAAATCTGGTTTTTATAAAAATGTGAATTTTTCTAATTTTATAATTCTTTTTCTCCATATTGTGATTTTAGAACAACGTACATCTCTTTTCATTCTGTTCCTGGCTCCTTAACGGCTTGAAGTTGAATTGCTCGTTACTGCACTAGAGCTGCAGTTTGAAAGGTAACTTCTCCTTCGAAGTACAGAAACGAAGAATAGAAGCATTTTGTTGCGGACTCTTTACAGAAATATTATTGCAGATTCTTCTTCATCAATCTAGGTTCTTGGTTCATGCACGCTAACAAAACCCTACAAGTTCCTTTAGTTGTAACCATATATGACCTTAAAAACTTATTTAGATCCTTATAATACTCAATGTTTCCAAAACCTTTTCAACCTTATCGTTTATTTATTACACATTAAATGAGTTTGTCGATTTAATTCCTTTTGGAATAAACCTGATATTCTTCTACAATATACTCGTAATTAGTCATATCGTTCATTCATCTGGCTTAAATGAAAATAGCCAAGAGTGTTAAACTTGGAATTAACATTAGGAAACATCTCTAATGTGAATGCTTGTGATTCATTTCCCATATTCCTGACACCATGCGAAAGGAAATAAAATAACAGGAAATCAAGAAATTACAGGTAAACAATAACAACAGCAAAAAATCAAAACAAAAACATCTAAAAACACTTTACAGAATGTTTGAGAGTTGAAACTTTCCCAGTTACTTTTAATAATTGGGCTTATTCCTATGTGGGGTCGGCAAAATTAATTTTTATAGAAATGAGACCCAGAGAAAAGCAAGCCGGCCTGACGCTTGATATAAAAAAGGTGAAAAAAAGCCTGACATAAAGGAAAGGAAGAAATGCCAGCCTTAGCTCGGGTAACTCGTGGTCGTCATTCACGTATTCACAAGAAATGAGCCCTTGAGTGAAATTATTTTTTATTAATTAAAAATATTTATATACAAGGAAGGAAGCAGGAGCAGCCAAAAATCAAAGCCTCCGATTTTATTACAATTAATGAGACGTTTCGAGAAAACTTTATTTTCTCATCATCAGTCTTTCTTACATAAGAAATACATAATATAACACATTAATATTGAATAGATAGAAAATTTTTTTAACAATATAAAATAACCCTTACAAATTGTATCTGTTTCGGAGTTGTTAAATGGGCACAATACATTTATTATGTATTTTCTTTATGAGTGTGTTATTCATTGACTTGTTCAGTGAGTTAATAAATAACCTTTTTTTAGAAATACAAAGCATCTAAAAATCTACACTCTGAACTGAAAACAAAACCAAGATGGCCGTTTCATTACAACTCCAACGTCATCTGACCTGAACTAAAACTTTATAGTTCAACATCATAGCGATTGTATCTCAAAAAGACAAAGAGTTAGAAGATATTAAATTTAAAAAAATTGAGAAATCCAGAAGGAACTATCTTCTAAATCCAAACACACCTTGTTACATTAAAGGGAATTTATCAGAATAAATTTTAGAAATTTTAATTAGGGTAATTAAATTTTATATTTCGCTGAAGCCTAAATCCCAGCTCCTCCACCATGTTATCTATGTTTCATAAATTATTTATTATTATTATTATTTATCAATATATATATTTCGTATTTGTCGTATATATATACCGCAACCTAAATACAGAAATAAAGAGAAATTCACTCTAAAAAGAACTATTTTAATTTTGATTCTTTATTTTTTTTAATTCATGTACATAACTTGCATATACTGTATATTTTCTCTCTCAATCTTTAACATAAATTATTATGTGTCAGTTAGTACAGCCTTCATTCATTCTTCAAATTGAGCCAAAAATTATTCCTTAAGCCCAATCAGCCCTTTCAATCCTCAGGGCATGTCGTTGCATAATTTGATCAAATGAATTGGTCAGGATTTGAGTCCTGTGCTCAGAAAGTACAACAAAACAGGAATCGAGGGACGGCTCTCACCATGAAGATACTTATTTTGAGAAAACACATTTCAGACACTTATTAAATAAGGTGTCCATTTCCAGTTTTTCTTGATTACTCATTAATAAAAACAACAAATTTATATATTTATATACAATTTGTTTTATTAATAATCATCGATGTTATTATGTTAATGGATACCAAATTTTATTTACTTAATCTAATCAAAATCTCTATATAATAAGTCAATAAAATCTTCTCAAACAACATTTTTACATTAAATTGTGTGTACTAAAATCAAGGCCGAATCTTGATGATGATGTCATGTTAGATGATTGTCAATCCAGATTTTTTTAAGCACACACCAAATGTTTTCAGTTCACTTTTGCTATAATGCTATAATCTTCAATACAGGGAAGAAAGAATTTCAACGATTCGGCTTTTCTAAGACTAGAAATTTATAGTTTTATCGACCTTGAATGTATGAATATTAATTTAGAGTTTATCTTCCGTCATCTCGGCAATTTGTCTGGTTGATTTATTTAGGATCAATCACACTGATTGTGCCGATTAGCGATCAATGTGAAGTACGTACACAAGTGCTATTTAAGTGAAAGGAACTTCTTTTCAACATCAACTAGCATTTTTTTTTTATATATAAATTTCAAGATGTCCGATTTATGAATGAATTTTTTTTATTACCATAAAAAGTGATAGGATTATCTGAAAGTGTAATTTTTTGATATATGAGTCATATTAAAGGGCAAACGATGATTTAATCAAAGAATTATTTTTTGTAAAATATATCATTATCTCAATATTGAATTAATCCAAGTTCTGGTATCAGTTAAAATGAAACAATAACAGGTTGTTTTTGGACAATTCTGTCAAATTTGAAAAGGAAAATTAAGGCGAACAAAAAATAAAATGGGATTACGTTAATTATGTCAGTAAACTGTAAAAGGGACAACCAAAACCGAACAACTGTCAGAAACAAGTGGGTCCCACAAAATGGTCTTTGGGAATAAAATAAATAAGTGTGGTCAAAAATTCTAAAAGCACATGTGAAAAAAATATGATAAAATAAGAGATCCATTTGCAATAATTTCATAATATATTTTGACTCAAAAAATCTGATTAGACAAGCACAAAGCATAACTTTTAAAATAGGATGATGTGCGACTCATCACACCAGATTTTTACAATTTATAGACAAAACAAAATATGGGATGAAATTAAAAAAAAAAAAGAATTTCTATTTTATCATACTTATTTGAAGTTTACTAATTCTTGATTATTTTAAAAAATAAAACGCAATCACTCTCAATAAAGAAAACTTATCTGAAAATGTTAAATTTCATTTTAAAAAAAACAAACAAAAAATAAAATAAAATTTGGAAAATAAATTCGAACAATCTGGTGGAACAGTAGCAAATTACCCAACTTAGAGTAAGATACATTTGTGAGATGTGCGACTAGTCACACCATTTTTTTTGTATCTTTTTTTGTTTTCATTTTTTTCTTTTTTAGAAATAATAAATTTAAAATTTCGAAAGTTTGTATGTATTTCAATAATAATTTATATGTATATGTATATAAATAGAATCATGAATCTGAATAAAAAATCAATTTCAATTTATCTTCACTTCTTCTCAAGGATGGGGAATTTGTTTGTTTTATTGTTTCAAGACATGATTTTGCTATTTATTTTTTTTTTTTTAATTTGCATATTTTATAAATAAATAAAAAACATAAAGGGTTAAAAATCTTCAAGGAATTTTATTAGAAATATGTATGATTGTGTAATTTAATTAAACTCTCGTTAGAAACATGGACTATGGATGATAGTTACAATTATTGCAAATGGACCACTTACTTTATCATATTTTTTCACTTATGTTTTTGGGATATTTAACCACGTTAAGCACTTATTTAGGCCTATTTTATTCCCTGACCATTTTGAGGGGCCCACTTGTTCGGACTCAAAATCAAACGATCACAATATCTATATAACTTCTCTACATCTATATATAAAATAGAATAAAAAGAAAAATTGTATATATCCTAGCCTATGTTTTATAGAAAATCCACAATTTTCAATTAATTTTTTTCAAATTAAGTACGACATATAGTATTTGAAACGGCGAGTAACGTAGTAATAATTTGAATCTCTGAAATGTTTTGGGGAATTAATTATAATCAAATTTGAACACAAATTTATTTTTTTCCCTTTTGACAGCTTTATGATTTATGGCCACCTCTTTTCCAGGCATACCACTGATCCTTTAGGTAGTCAGTACCCTTACATCAATTTAAGATTCTTCTCCCGAGTTTTGCGGCTATTGCATATATAGATAAGAGAATGTAAAAAATTAATCCACTTTCAGGCTTTAATCTCGAATTTTTTTTATTTAATATATAATTGCTTGGATGACTTTTATCTTGGACAAGTCATAAAATACACTAAATATGACAATTTAAGTGCTTTATAATAAGATTTAGAGATGACACTTTTATTATGCTTATTATATTCTTAAAATTAATGAGAGACTTCATGTAACTTGAAATTAAATCAAAATTAATGATGTAATAAAATAAATCATTCAAGGAGACATAACCAATAATTTTGATAAATATTTGCGTTGATCAATTGTTACTTCTGTACTCTTAGACAAAAAATTAACTGTGGGAAATATTTGTAATTATGTCAATAATTTTATATATTTTTTCAATCTTCGCATAATTTTTGATTTATAAACCAAAAAAAAAAAAAAAAGATAAATCTTGTATCAACAGAAAATAAATTTGCTAATAATTAAATATTAAGAAATTTAATTTGGTAAAATAATTTTTTTTTTCTCAAGCTTTGTGAATTAACTCGTGCGAAAATCGAAATATAACAAGTCACACAAACAAACAAATAACGAAAAGTTTAATAAACGATTGGAGAGAAATACTTGAAAAAAAAACAAAAAAAATTACAAAACTATTTTTACCACTCTCTGCGGGCGGATTTATTTGAAATTTTATTAAATTTTTACAATATTCTAAGAGTATAAATTTGTAAAATTTCATCCTTCTTCAATAAGTGGTTACAAAAATATATTATTAAATATATTTTAATATTGAAGAAACATTTTCACCGCCCCCGACGGACCGATGTACTCCGTATTTTAATACCTTTTTAGGCCGATTTTAAAATCTTATAAAAAAATTTATATTTCAATTTCCTTTGATCTAAAATTACTCTTGATTAATATTAGAAAGCCATTTTTACCGCTCTCTGCGGTCGGATTTATTTAAGATTTCATTAATATTTTAATCCCTCCAAGGAAAAAATTTCATATGACTTTAATAAGTATTTGCAGAGATATGTTTTTTTTTGAAGAGATATTTTTACCGTCCCTGACGGACCGATGAACTCCAAATTTTAATACCTTTTTAGGCTTCACTAGAACAATAAATGTATAATGTTTCTTTGATAAGTCGTTCCAGGGTTATAGTGATTCTTAATTAATATTGGAAAGTCATTTTTACCCCACCCCACGGGGACGGATTCAATTAATTACTTTCATAAACTCTTCTAGAAATCAATTAGTAAAATTTTATACCTTTCGAAAAATTGGCTACAATTATCAATTAAAATAAGATTTATTTTTCATATTTAAAATAAATTGTAACTAATATTCAGATCTATTTTCTAAAAACAGACGTTAAAATTTAAAATCAACAAATTGGTGTTAAAAAATAATTTTAAAACAATCAGCTTTAAAAAATGCTATTCTTTTAACAGCGACGTTAACATGTTGCTTTTATTTGGAAGCTATCAAAATCAAAACCTTACTTTTTAGATTAAGGACGCCATTTTTATTTTAAATACGACGTTAAAATATTAAAAGCACCCCTTAGATATGAATAAGACATTAATTTTTAACACTATTTACTAAATGTTAACTCTTTGGCTTTAAAGTTTTTGTTTACAGAATAGCTATTTGAGACAAGGAAGTGTTAAAATAAATTAATGTTGTTTACAGATGTTAAAAATTAACGTTTTTGCTTGGAGAAATAAAATTTGACGTTTTTGCTTAGAAAATAGACCTGATTATTATTAAAAGAAGCGTTCGCTGCGCTACGCTACGTTTTCATATTCAAAATAAATTTAAACTTATATTATTATTAAAAGATTCCGCTTTAGTTGAAACATGATTTGGTTAGGTTTAATAAAAATAAAAACACAATATGACAATTATTTATTGGTATAAACACTTGACACTTGATGTGTCATCTTTTGAAGTAGCACAAACACTTAGTTTTGAAATATGTAACAAGTGTTTATGCCTATATATTGTGAGTTTGACTAAAAATTAGTAAAAAATAATTTTCCATTTCCTAGATAAAGATATCAAATTTTTGATTCCGTTTTTTTCAATTAGCTGGTCTTTACTTTGACACGTTAATAGCTCCCTTTCTCTTGTTAATGATATCAATCTTACGATTTATTACTCGTCTTAGAGAAAGAAAGAGAAACAAATAACTGACAAGAGGCGATCCGCCTGCCTTCACTCCCACGCACGTCAGTCAATCTTAGAAGAGATTTGAAAAAAAAAAAAAAAAAATTCAATTTATTCACCATAGTTGTCATATTAAACGCTTTACACTTGTGTTAGTGTTAACTGATATCATATACTACTTTTAGTCATATTATGATAATATGAATAAAACCCATTTTCTCATGGAAAACACTAGCCTACTATATTTTATTAATTTTTTTTATTTAAATAATAGAGGAGAAACTAAACAAATCGTCACTTAAGTTGATGATAATTTAGTTAAAAGAAGTTGAAATTTTAGCTAATTAAAATTATCGATTAACTGATTATTCCATTATTCTCATTATTCAAATTAATCAATTATTCCGATTATTCGATTACTCTGATTATTCCAATTATTCTGATTATTCATTTTCTGATTATTCAAATTAATCGATTATTCTTTTTAGATTAATCGATTATTCTGATTATTCACAATTAATCGATTATTCTGATTATTACAATTAATCGATTATTCTGATTAATACAATTAATCGATTATTTCGATTAATCGATTAAATTCCTTAAAAACAATCAACCCTTGTCTCTTTAGCTTCTCATGCCGAGGTACCTACCGGGTTCGCTTCCCGTGCAACGCGAGAAAAATTTATTTCATTTGAATTGACTACAAATTATTTGAAATAAATAGGGATGGGGTCTAAATGGCCTTAGATTCCAAAAAAAAGACCTTAAAAAAAACCTTGTCTCTATTTAAAACATTATGTATATAGGAACTTTAAAAAAATTAAATTAACAACACTTGGTTATAAGATTCAAAGATTTATTAAAAATTATAATTTTCGACAAAAAAAAAAGATGCTGTTCTGATAACCTAATCTTCAATTCACTCTAGCTGGTCCATCTTTTTAAAAACTAAAAAAAAAAATTTAATCTTATAACCTAGTGCTTTAAAATAATTTTTAGATTATTTCTTATTCGATTATTTCTTTATTTTTATTGAAAATATTGATTAAAAATATAGAATATTTTGATGTTGATTTATTATTATAAAATAAATCTGCTACAGCACACATGACACTTACATGTTCTTTCCACGAATCTTCAAGGAACAAGACACTTACTTTTTTCCCTGTGCTATATTTACATTATGTTATTAGACGATACTAAAAAAAATAAAATTTTACGTTGAATAAATTCTCTGATTTATTATTCCTTTGAAAGGTTAAACTGATGATCAAATGAAAGGCGAAAATGAGTTCTCTGAGATAAGGTCAATACAATTATAAAAAGAATCCTTTAAAAAAAAAAAAAAAAATCAATTTGTTTTCGTTAATTTCGTGTTATTAGACCAAAAAAAAAGATCTCTTTTGAAGGCTAAAATGATTATTTAAAAAAAAAAGAGGATTTTGAAAAAGAAAAATCAAAAATTAGGGGATTAAAGAAAAAAAAAAAGTGATCGTAGGTCATGACAAGATCAACATCTATAATAATCAAAATCTCATTTTTTTAATATATCATACAAAATTTTGACCTTTTCATTTATCATACACAAAATTATGCAAGTTAATAATATTTCTCAAAAGATGATGATGACTTTTTGATCAAATATATTAACCCTGACATGAAATTATGGCAAAAAATATAAAGATTCTTTTGAGAGGAAGAGAAAGAATTGGCTCACAAAAAAAAAAAAAAAAAGTGAGGGTCAGAGAGACAGACATATATGCAATCCGGAGATGCGTCGGTGAAGGTCTTTTAAACCAAGAGACTGTCAGGGCCACAAGGCGTTGGTGGATGCCAAGCCTCTTGGAATTTATTTATGAGTTCAAAAATCAAGTGGCCGGCCGCTACCAAAATGGTGTGTCATAGGCTACCGTCATAATAAGTGCAATTGAACATTAAACACTAATTTTAATTGATCTACTAAGGTCATATCATTAAATATATGGGGATATCATGAAATATATGGGGAACTAATGCTAGTGAATTTGCACTTTTTTTTTTATTTAACAAGTTTTGAATAATTTCACTTCCCGTGTCGAGTGATGAAATTTTACTAAGTTATAAAAATTACGTTTTTTAATTTTTACTTTCTCTTACCTATATGTGTATGTTATTATACATATATAGAAAGTATTGGATTCATGTCAAAAATTCAATGTCGAGATTTTGACGGATATACACGTTTTGACTTTCCCTGAATCCAAAAAAGTGGTTTGTCTGTCTGTTTGTGTTCATTTTAAAGCATGAAGGAATTGAGCTACGAGGTTGAAATTTTATATTTAAGTTAGGCACCCCTCTAGGGCGTTTAAAATAAGCTTTTAAACAAAATCGCTCAAAAACTACTAGTACTTTACTGATGTACTTTTTTAGTTTTTTTTTAATTTTTTCAAAATTCGCTTTAACGATTTTGATTAAAATTAAAAAATCAATCATATTTTAGATGATCTTTCAAATGTATATTCTCGTTTTGCAATTGAAATCTTATAAAGACCACTTTACTCTTGTACTTCATAGGAAATATAGAGAAAGGCACGTAACAAAATATAAATAAACAAATATTTTTCTGTTTATAAATTTTTCAAATTCAAATGTACCTTACTATTCAAAACTAAAAATATCTCGACTAAAAAAATTTGGTGTGACAAGCACAGAACATTGCGAAAAGAAAAATTTTGTGCTGTGCGACCAGTCACACCAGATTTTCCCTCTAAACTATTGATGCCATTTAGACTTTTATAGGTAGGTATAGCATTCATGTCAACCGGGAGACTGAAATTTCTTTTCGTGACTACCCACCCGTATTCCCGACGTCCTTGACTTTACTTCACCGCAACGATCTTGGTGGCTCTTCTACTTATTTATTTTTTTTTTTTTTGGATGCTGGGCATTAACTTTATAAATTGGTGAGAGTAGGATAAATATTAATAACGACTTTAATCTCTGATCTATCGATTTCTGTACGAAGTGCCATCATCAGGTCCGCGTTAATTTTATGTGTGGAATATATTTTGTAAATAATATAATCAGAATAACATTTTTGTTGTGTGTCACAGAATATTGTCAACATTCATAGATTCGACACATTAGAGTAACGCGGACCTGATGATGGCACTTCGTACCGAAATCGATAGTGCGGGTTTTTCCTAGGTCAAACTAGTTTGTCTAGGGCGAATTAAGCTATTCTAAAACAACCTGCAGGCATCCCGACCTAGTCTCAGTTTGTTGCACTGAAGTTCCACTATAAAAAAGTAAAAAATTAAAACAAATTTAAGAAATTTTTCGGCAAAACTAGTTTATTCTAAATGTTTTAGGATAAACTAGTTTGGCCTAGGAGAAACCATTTTATTTTGTTCAAACGCAGTCAGGACTAACTAGTTTGTATTAGGATAAACTAGCTTAGTATGTAACGTATATGTTTCAACTAGAGCCTACGGTTGATAGTGTAAATATAAGTTTTAAATTAAAGGGATGTTAAATTTGAATTTTTATTTTAAAAATTAAAAATAAAGAGCGATTTCTTAAGGAAAATGCGCTTGTTTGTTCAGTAAGTTATAAAGATTTTTATTTTTTTATTCAACATACACAAGTGCTGCTCTCTAACTCAGAACGAAAGGGAAATAGTTAAAATTGACCTTTAATTAAGAAAGAATTTAGAAGAGTAGTCATCCTAATTGCTTATTAACGGAACATATATGTATAAACGAGCAAGGCCAACGTCATCATATTGTCCATTGAATTAAGCTAAAAATAATAACGTCATGACATTGGTTAAAGATTAATTTCTTCTTCATCATCTATTAATAATAAAAAAAAAATAACTTAATTCAAATGCAATACGATAATCTGCTCATCAATTTGCATATTTTGTAAATTAGGATTATTAAAATAGAAATTAGAAGATGTACTCGATGGCCTCCAAAGCCGAAGGACAAGAGACAAGATTTGTAATCAATTAGAAAAACGAATGAGTAATTTTTTGAAAAATTGTGCTTCTTTACTAACATCAAAAACAACACAAATAAGTCCTTTAAGGATTAAGGAGAAACACTTATGTGGGCTTACCAAAAAACACAAATAAGTCCTTTAAGGGTTAAGGAGAGACACTTATGTTGGTTTACCAAAAAAAAAAGGTGGTGGGTCGTGGGCCGCCTCGGAACGAAGTTCCTCACGCCTTTTCTTCAACTCCGAAAATAATTTAATATGAATATTATTTAAATAATCTGGTGTGACTGGTTGCACAGCCACAACTTTCTTTTTTTGGTAGAGAAAGTTGACTTTAAAGACCATTTAAAAACTAATTGATTTATGAATTTTAATTAAAATTCTTGGAGCGAAGAGAAAATCGAAAAAAAAATTGAAAAAGTTCATCAGTAAATTAGTACTCTTTGACCGATTTTGTTTAAAAGCTTCATGTTAAGTTCCAAGACTTAAATCAAACTTCAACCTCGTAGCTCTTTTCGTTCTTGAACAAAAAGTAAAAAGGAAAGTATTAATTATTTTTAAAAAAATAATTATTTTATTTTTATAAATAATACTAGACGGAAAGACCGCCTCCTGGAACCCCGTGCTCGAATTCGGAGAGCAATTTCCCGCCTTCAGTAGATAGAAAGAGATAGAGAGAAAGAGAAGGTGGGTGTGGCCTCGCCTTCCTCCGCCGTTGCTCGGGTGCTGGAAATCATTTTTTAGGAACGCATTTTTGTTACGATATCTCGTTATTTTCTCCCAATTCCCGTAAGCCGCGTTAAAGAACTTCGTTCCAAAAACTATTAAGTTATTTAAGGGTGAAAACGAAGCACATACATGCTGCTGGTTTACCAAAAAAACAAATAAGCCCATTAAGGGTGAAAAAGAGACACTTATGTTTGTTTAACAAAAAAAAAAAAATAAGTCCATTTAAGGGATGAAGTAGAGCACTTATGTTGGTTTGCCAAAAAAAAAATAAGTCTAAGGATTAAGGAGAGATACTCAAATTAGAATAACTGAAAGTAAATATTTTTTGAGCCTAATATTTATATTTAATGGACAAATAGGAACTAAATCGTTTTTATTGTTCTTCTCTATGGACTTGATGTCACCAGATGAACTCTACTGATTGTTTCTCTATTTTGTAACTTCTTAAACATTGAGCAGAATAAGACATCTTTTCGGCACTTATTCTCTGTATGACATAATATTTTTCCTCCCTTGGCCCTATTATTTATAATAATAAAATTTTGACTGCTCAAAGATTATTTCAATCAATCTTTTATCTTATAATAACAAAAGAGGGATCGAAAAAAAAAAACTTTGCATAGAATTGAAATGTGGGTCGTTCGTTCGTTCGGAACTGGTCTTCTTTTAACGGAAGAAGAGGGAGATTGGCCAAGGACTACTTGAAACGTCATTTGACAACAACAACAACAAATCTATTAGTATTACTCTCCTGTCACGGAGTTTGTTGTCATGTAATCTGAGATGCAATCAAGAGAAAAGAGGAATTGTGACGTCACATCGTTTAACATAAATCTTAATTTGTATATTCATTAAAAAAAAAAAGCTAAATAAATTAAAATTTGCTTATATTTTTTTTTTTTTGTAGCTAGAGCTTAGGGCTGTTTGTTTTTGTGTAATTATAGAAATTGTCTTTAAAAAAAAAAGTTTATTCATTTTTTATAGGTTAACAAAAATTGTAAAATAGTGATCACATCACATTTAATACAAAGTACAAAAAATATTTTGATGATCTGTCTGATAGCTATTATAATTGGAAAATAAAAAAAGACTGATAAATAAAAAACAAAAGAATATGTTAGGATTAACTCGGGTAACTCGTAGTCGTCATTCAAGGACTTAATAAATATTAAAGATTATACATGTGTTTATAGGAAACAAATGGATTTTTATGGCTACACTTATGTGACAATACTGGGTTTATGCACTTATGTGACAACACTGTGCACTTATGTATATATGCATTAAACATTTAATTAAATTATTATTATTATTATGAATTTATTTTCTTATTATATATAAATAATTAATTTAATTATAAAACTCATATTTTTCATATTTTTTAGTCCAAATAACCCAAACTAAAACATGTGACCAAACAATTATTAATATTATGTTAGAATAAAAAAAAAAAAATTAAAATAAAAAATGAGACATTGACATTTGCGTATTAATTGTAAATAAAAGATAAATTCCTCTTACATCTTTTGAATAATAATTGTGGTGTGACTTGTAACTTTAATAAATTAGCTTGTCTTTTAACTTTAACATATAATTGTTTAAGCATTTTTTTTTTTGCAAGGTTATTAGTACTATAAATCCTTGGATTGAAGATATTTATTTATTATTATTTTTTTTTTTAATGATGTCTTCACACCAACATTTTCCGCATTTTGATAATTAGATAATAAATGATCTGGAATGTTAAAATTAAAACACTTGCTCTTAATAATAATTTGTGGTTTGAAGTTTTTTGCAATATCATAATAACAATATTTTTGTCTTTAATAAATAAAGAGAGATTAGTGGTATTTTAATGCTTAACCCATGTTAATAGCGCTATAATGATAGCTGTTAAAATAGAAAAAGAAAAGAGGCCGATAAATGAGAAATAGAGGAAATTTCAGACTTAATTCGGATAACTCTTAGTCATCAAACAAGATCTCAATAGATTTAAGGGATAATACATGTGTTTATAGAAAATAAATGAATTTTTGTGGCATCACTTATGTTGCCTATGCACTTATGTTACAACATCCCGTTTCCTGTGTTTATTTACATATGTGACGACAACACCACGTTCCCTGTTTTCAAAAAAATAATTTTCGCAGTTCCTAATTGACTGGGATGCCAAAAAAATTAATAAATTCAAATTCATAACTCATGTTTTAATGCATAATAAATAAAACATGTTAATATTAGTGTGAGGTGGATAGCTGAGTATATCTTGTAGTAAGGAATAAAGAGCGAATGCTGCTATTTTTATTTCGTTTAATAGGCACTTCAAGCCGACGTTTCGGTCAGATTACAGGCTCAGGGCTGGAAATATTTTACACAAATGCGCTATTCGACTTTTGAGAAGTTTTATTGACACACTTCAGTCCTGAGGAAGGTCGCATATCTGACTGAAACGTCGACTTGAAGTACTTAATAAACGAAATAAAAATAACTGCATTAACTCTTTCTTTATTTTTTACTACAAAAACGCGCTATAATGAAAGATGTAATAATAGAAAACTGATAAAAGAAAAACAGAATAAATGTCAGGTAACTCGTGGTCATCAATCAAGAACTCAATAGATATAAGGCTTATTCATATTTTTATTGAAAAAAAAATAGATTTTTGTGCTAGAACACTTATGTTGCTTAGGCACTTATGTGGCACCACCACGTTCCTGTGTTTATGCACTTATGTGACAACACCACATGTATATCTATTGACATGTAAAACAATAAATTTACATTTTCTGGCCTGTTAAATCGTTATTTGTTTTATTCATTTTTTTTTTTTTTATAATTTTCTGTCAATTGTTATATTCAAGATGGGAAGCTAACCTTTGATTATTGAGCAAGATGTCTGTCTATTCCAAGGAACCGCCCTGGTATAAAAAAAATTAATTAAAACTATGCTTCAATTGAGTTAAGTATCATGTTTATTTACATTTACATTAAATTATGTTTAAATGTTGTAATTTTAACTTAATAGATATAATAAATTTATAATGAAATATATAATGTCTAATTATTATTCACTTTATGAAGAAAAAAAAAAGAATATTATAATATACAACTATTAAATAAAATGGCTAATAAATAAATAATTTAATTTCTTTTTAAGGTAATGAAATATGTATGTCTATGTTGTATGTTTGTACTCAAAAAATAGACTAAATTACAAATTGTAGAGACATGAAATTTGATAATATGACTTGGATTATGTATATGACAATAACATTTTGGATAAAATCGTATAACCGGAAGGGACGCTAATGTAATTTTTTTATTTTTTATTTTTTCAAAATTACTTGCACGATTTTTTAAAATTTCATATATATCTTATATAATTAAAGATAGATTAAATGTATATTTTCGTTTTAATATTTAAAGTCCGTAAAGATTGATTTACTTATGTCATTTTTTAGATTTTTGGCGATAATTTTGTTATTTATATTCTTTGAAAAAAGTTATCTATAGAAATGTTATTCTAAATTAAATTTTAAGTAATTTTTGTTATATACATTTTTTCGAAAAAACTCAAAGTTCTTGAGTTTTGATGCCAATTAAAAAAAAAAAATCAATAAGTGAAAGTTGTGTGTCATCACCAGATTTTTTTTTATTTGATACATAAAAAAAATGACATCATAGAGATTATTAGTTCGTTACCAATCAAGATCGAATTTAAAATTTTAAGGTCATTCGCATCATTAGTCGCCTCTGCAATGATTCAAATTACAACCTTTGTAATAATATGTGTGTGCATGTGTGTATGTGTGTGTGTAATGCGTCCTTATTGCTAATGCAACGATTAAGTTCATCTATGAGAGAATAAATAATCCTTTAAAAAAATTCCTTTTAAGAGTGTCGAAAGAAAACCGAATTGGTCGGATAATTAAATTGCATGCCATTAAATAAACTGGCGCCAGTTGTATATATACAAGTTTTAGTTTTGAAAGAAAAGAATTACCAAAATGATCGGATATCAAATTGATGTTCGAATGCATACCATTAAATACACTGGCGCCAATAGAAAATATACAAGTTGAAAGAATAGTAATATGAATAGCCGAATTGGTCGGATAATTAAATTGCATGCCATTAAATATACTGGCGCCAGTTGTATATATACAAGTTTTAAATTTGAAAGAAAAGAATTACGAATAACCGATTTGGTCGGATAATTAAATTGCATGCCAATAAATAAACTGGAAAATATGCAAGTTATAGTTTTACAGAAAAGAAATTCGAATAACCAAAATAATAGGATATAAAATTGATGTTTGAATGCATGTAATTAAATACACTGGCGCCAATAAAAAATATCAAAGTTGAAAGAAAAGAAATACGAATAACCGAATTAGTCGGAAAATCATATTGATGTTCGAATGCATACCATTAAATACACTGGCGCCAATAGACAATATGCAAGTTTTGAAGAAATAAGAAAATTGGCAAGATAATTAAATTGATGGTGGAATTCACTCCATTAAATACATTGGCTTCAGTGGAAAATATGCAAGTTTTAGCGTTTAATGAAAAGAAATACGAATAAACGAATTGGTTGGAAAATCAAATTGATGTTTGAATGCATGCAATTAAATACACTGGCGCCATTAGACAATATGCAAGTTTTAAAGAAATAAGCAAATTGGTGGGATAATTTAATTGAAGTTTGAATGCATGCAATTAAATACACTGGCGCCAATAGACAATATGCAAGTTTTAAAAAAATAAGCAAATTGGTCGAATAATCAAATTGATGGATGAATTCACTCCTTTAAACACATTGGGGTCAGTGGAGAATGTGTAAGTTTTAGCGTTTAATGAAGAATAACCGAATTGGTCGAATAATTAAATTGCATGCCATTAATCACACTGGCGCCAGTGGAAAATATGCTAGTTTTAGTGTTGAAAGAAAAAAAAAATACAAATAACTAAATGGTTCGGATAATTAAATTGATATTCAAATGCATGCAATTAAATCCACTGGCGCCAGAGGAAAATATGCAGGTTTACATGTCCAAACATTATACATTAATCTAATAAAAATAATAGTTCTTTTGTGTTAAAATTTTATCGGAAGCGGTACAAAAACTAATTGGTTCTTGTTTCCAATGCCATAATATATTTTTTTTTTTTAATTATTTATTTGGCAACAAGTATAAAGATGTCTTCTTTTTATAAGACAGGTTTTTCTGTTTGCCGATCAGTTCATAAATTATAAATATTTACAAGGATATAAACGAAGAATGTGTGTGTGTGTGTGTGTTGAACACAAAGACATGTGTTAAACTTTGCCCGGCTATTATTGACATAAGTGTTTAAAATATGGTCACTTAAAGGTGTCTTTGATTGATTAATGGATGAATGAATCAAATATTATTTATGGATTTCCAAGCGAAGCGTGACATGGCGGGGATAAAAAAAAAAAGACTTAATTAGGTTATTCACTTAAACGTTACAGAGAAAAAAAATTTATTTCCGGCCTCATAGGGTGTCTAAAAAGTTAACATTGTCAAATACATAAGGGAGAATTTTGTTTAATATAGAATAATAATTATATATATATAATTTTTTTGAAACGCATTAACTTCGTAACTAGTATAATAATTTTATTATTTTTTTACTTTCTCTTACCTCTATATATATGTTAATATATATAGAGAGAGAAAGTATTGGATTCATTTCAAAAATTCGATGTCGAGATTTTGATGGATACATTTTATATTTATATAACGATAGCATGTTAATTTGACGCCGGTCTCATCCTCTTAAGGACAAATAAAAAGACAAAAAAGGTTAAGAGACCAACTTTGATGACCCAGTTAGTTAACAAGGCGTCATGACTGTGTCTGTCTAGAGCGTACATAAGTGCAATGCATAAGTGTTGTTTACATGTTACAATAACTTGTAATTTTTACTTTCTCTTACTTAGGTATATATGTAATAACAAGTGATTTTAATTTATTTTATGTATGAAAATCATAAACATTTGATTAAGTGATTGATTAGGCTTATAGGAAACGAAAAAAAATATGGTCTTTTTTGTGTAAAATATTTTAATGTCTTCATCAGATTCTTTTTTAGGTAACCATTAAAAAAAAAAAAACTTTAATTGCATGGCTTTGAAAAACGAAATCATCTAAAAAAGACCTGATGAATACATGATTTCTTCATCGAAATGCCATTTTTAAAAATGAAATTAAAATATTTTACACAAAAAAAAAAGGTTTGTTTTCCTTTTTTACTTTCTCTTACCTCTATATATGAAAATATATAGAGATAAAGTATTGCGATCATGTCAAAAATTCGATGTCGAGATTTTGACGGATATATACGTTTTGAGTTCCTCTGAATCTAAATAAAAAGTGGTTTTCGCGACATGGTCTGTCTGTGTGTGTGTTTTCAATTTCCTGGACTGTGAAAATAAGCTTTTAAAAAAATAGGCCAAAGAGTACTAATACTTTACTGATGTACTTTTCAGTTTTTATTTTCTCAAAATTTACTCCAACGATTTTGTTTAAAATTCATAAATCAATTATGCTCTTTATAATGTATATTCTCATTTTGCTATTGAAATCTTTTTAACAGACGTCAGACCGTGCGACGGGCCGGCCTGATCTATTCTCTCTGACTTTCAACTGCTCAAAGTGCATGATTACATTCTGATTAAATAAATGATATTTTCTTCTTAATTACATTAAAATTGTTTTTTATATCCTTCAATTATAAATAAATTTGCTATAAATGGACCACCCACGTTATGTTATTGTTTAATTGTGTGTCCTTTACCTTCTTGGGTTTACAGTGTAATTTTAATTGTGCTTAAAAGATAATTTCATTTTATTTATTTAACAGAAAATTACATTTTATTTTTTTATTTTTTGATGTAGATTAATTAAATTTTAAAAATTTTTATTTCTAGACATTCTAAGTTGAATGAGGTTTTTTTTTAATTTTTGCAAAATTTCTTTCAAATTTAACAAAAAAATCTGGTGTGACTAATTGCAAAGCACACAACTTTCTCTTACCTTTGGTAAGAGCGTTTTGTACTGTGCTTTTCACTCATGTTGACATATGTTTAGTTTCCACCGATATATTAGAATTCAAGATGTAAAATTTAATAGTAGAAAATATTTATATTTTGTTACCATGGCAACGATTTCTCCTATCTTCCTATGAAGTACAAGAGTAAAGTGTGCTTCAGAACAATTTTGATGAGCAAAATGAGAATATACATTTGAAAGAGCATCTAAAAAATAAGTGATTTTATGAATTTTAATCAAAGTCTTTGGAGCGAATTTTGAGAAAATCGAAAAAAACTGAAAAAGTACATCAGTAAAGTACTAGTATTCTTTGGCCGATTTTGTTCAAAAGCTTCGGTGTCACGTCCCAGGAGGGTGTTTAACTTAATATATAAAATTTCAGCCTAATAGCTCAAATTCTTCATGCTTAAAATTGATACACACAGACAGACAGACAGACCATGTCGCGAAAACCACTTTTTTGGATTCAGGGGACCTCAAAACGTGTATATCCATCAAAATCTCGACATCGAATTTTTGACATTAAACAAATACTTTCTCTACATATATAGAGGTAAGAGAAAGTAAAAATGTGTTTTGGCTTGGAACCCCTCGACCAAAATGGTTGAAATCCAGATAAGACAACTGGTAAACAATCAAGCAATCATTTGATTTATCTGAACTAACGAAAGATAAATTCCAAATTTTTATGCAATATTTGTAAATTTGAATGGAATTCTTTTTAATACGTAAAAAAAAAAGAAGAAGAAAACATTCAATAAACTCCTTGGGTGTGAAATTGTGAACTTTGAATGGTGGCTCACGATTTGAAAAGTTCATCTTCTGATTTACTCAATCACTTTGGAAAAACAAATCCGCCCAGGATTAATAACAAAAAAAAAAAAAAGAAAATTTTTATTCAAGTTCAAAACAAAGAACTCTTTTTTATTAATAATTAAAAAAAAAAAAAAAAAATTGAACTTTAAAAGTCAAAGTTAATAAATTTAAAGACTTGATTGAAGATTAATAGGATCCTGATCTTTTTAAAATAACTAATTAAACATATTTTAATTTTAAAACCTCTAAATGATCAAGCTTGATGATGGTCACTTTTGATTGACCGCAATTAGACGTCAGTTGAAAAATAATTTGTCTTAAATTATTATCCTGCATTTTCAAAGAAATCTTTCAAATTTTGAAAAAAAAAAAAAATTTATTTTGGCTTGGAACCTCTCGACCAAAATGGTTGAAATTTAGTTATGTAACTGGTAAATAAACAAGCAATCATTGTTTTTAATGCATTTTCTAAGTAACCCTTCAAATTTTGAATAAAATTCTACTTATACTGTTTTATATATATATTCCAGAACTGATGATGGTCACTGCAATGTCGCTGTTTCGGTCAAACAAAAGTGACCATCATCAGGCTTGAAATATATCAGGTCTAAATTGTGATGGTCTCTTTTGTTTGAGGTTATATTAGGCTTGATGATGGTAAATTTTGTTTGACCGAAACTGTACATTGCAATCAGACGTCAGTTAATTTAAAATTTTGAAAAATAATTTATTATTTGAATTATTATACTTCACGTACAACCCGCGTTTTCAAATTTTGAAAAAAAAAAATGTATTTTGCCTTGGAACCTCTCGACCAAAATGGTTGAAATCCTGATAAGAAACTAAATAAGCAAAGATTCATTGATTATCCTTTTTCTAAGTAAGTCTTCAAATTTTGAATACGACTTTTGTCAGGCTCTAACTCTGTGCCAGAGGTCATTATAAAACTGTCGATACAAAAAATCTGGTGTGACAAGCACAGAACACAATTTTCGATTACCGAAGGGGAGAGAAAGTTGTATGCTGTGCGATCAGTCACACCAGATTTTTGTTGAAGAGAAATATGATATAGATGACAATTTTGTGTTTGTGACCATTTATAGCACTTATGTTTTTTTCTAAAATGAATCATTCAAGTATGAATTCTTCAATAAATGTCATCGAGTGTTGGATCAAGGTAACGTTCTCTCTTCGTGCTAGTTATCTATTAAATCTTCGTGGGCCATACAATTTATGAGCGACCAGATTTCCTTGCCTCATCATCAGGTGATATTTACAGAGGTCAGAGAGTATATTGTACAAGTGAGACTAATCCAAATATTTTACGGATAAAAATAATCGGATTGCTTAATTTATAGCCCAAAAAAAAAAGTAAAAAAAAAAAAAACGTCTGCTTCTGTTCTTGGTTGACCAATTGAGAGGCTCTTATCGTAAATTTCGTAATATAATCATCTATGCCATTAATCTTATGAATGTGTAATTTCTTTTAAATTCTTCTTTTTTTTTTATTAAGGTTGTTCGGATAGTACCCCGTAAGTCATAATAGAATCTAAATTTTTTTTTTTAATAAAATAAAAATTCCTTATTATAATTTAGTCGTGACCTATCAGAGTTTATAATTGTATTAAGTTAATAATTTAATTACCAAAAATAAAAAATGAATGACTTTTGACTTGAGCAGTTTTTCATGTAATATAGATCTGGCAACATTGCGTTTATTGATAGATAGCCAATAAACAAAAATTTAAAGCTAAAGCGTTAATATTTAGTAAATAGTGTTAAAAATTAATGCCATGTCTAGGGAGTGCTTTTAATATTCTAACGTCTTGTTTAAAATAAAAAAAAAATGGCGTCCTTTACCTAAAAAGTAAGGTTATGATTTTGATAGCTTTGAAATAAAAGCAACATGTTAATGTCGCTGTTAAAACTTTGTTTAGAGAATAGTATTTTTTTTAACGCTGATTCTTTTTAAATCACTTTTTAACACCCATTTGTTTATTTTAAATTTTAACGTCTGTTAAGTGTTAATTCTTATTTAATAAAACCTTTGGAACAAATAACCTAGGGTTTAATTTGTATATTTAATAATAATTTAAATTCACCATATTATTTTGTAATTTTGTTCTTTTAAACAAAAAAAAAAAAAAAAAATGTCCTCCAGTAAATTTAGGTTGTGGATACAAAGATATTTGATTATGAATATGACATTAACAATAAATTGTCCATAAGTGACGCTTATTAGTTAGAGAAACGGGCACTTATGTTTTAGTTGACTTGTGTCAGGGTCTCTTAACTATTAATACGATTACGTTGAAGAGAAGATAAATTTCTTTGTTCTATTCCGTTCCGTTTTCCGCTATAACGACCATCCCTTCTCCTTCTCTCTATTAAGAAATAATTGCTGGACCTCTTTCGGTTGCAAAAATTCGAATTATGTTACGCACTCTCTCTCTCTTTCTCTTGTGCAAACTTTCTCAATAAATAAATTGCTAACGGATGCATTATTAAAGATAATTTTTTTTTTTTTTTTTTTTTTGTGTATTTATAATCCATTAAAACATTTATAATAGACTAGTTGCAGTGTCCGCTTTGGGTGGGCGTAATTTTATAATCAGAGTGTATTTAAATGTAAAATAGGTCTACAAAAAAAAATTATTTTTAATCTATTCCTAGTTTGTGACCATTTTTAGGTTCTTTTTTTTTGGAAATTTTCTTCACTTAAGTGAAGAGTACACACTAAGTGTCAAATTTAGGAATATGCGTCAACCATCCTCAGGACCTTAAAATGTAACACTACAAAATATAAAGTGAATTTTATCTTTCTCCGCACGTAGGGAAATTTGCCCAAAATTATAATTTGCGTCCCCTACCAAAAAAAAAAAAATTATATTTTATTAAATATTTATTCAATATTAAATCTGCTTACAGTCAAAATGGCAACCCCAAATTCTGGCCCTAATTACAACGCCCCCCCAACCCCCACACTAGACCAGTCGACTAAATGAGATAAACCAGGAAACCAAAAGAACTTTGCAGCCAGGAGATTAAATAAAAAAATCTTTTATTTAATTTTTACTTGTAGACGTTTCGGTCGTTTGTCACGACCTTCATCAGGGCAAGGGCGGATCCAGAGGTGTTTCTCAGGGGAAGGTAATCTGGTGTGACTGGTCGCACAGCACACTATTTTTTCTTAATTTCGGAAATTTAAAGGTGCATTCTGTACTTGTTTACCAGAATATAAATGCAAAACAAATTTTTAAGTATTAGGCCTAATTTGTAAAATTTTACATTAAAAATAAATTTTTTTTCGAAAAAAAAGTATTTTTTTCAAATCTCAGAGGGTAATTACCCCCTTTATCCCCCCCTTGTATCCGCCCTTGCATCAGGGCAACTAATTGTTAACAATACACGATCTTAGGTATTTTGATGTTTACTGTAATCATATACAATTTCTTTTTTTTTTTTTTTCAATTTTTATGTGTATATAAATTATCATTTACTTGCTTGGGGTCTTGGATTCAAAATACCTAAGATCGTGTATTGTTGACCTGATGAAGGCCGTGACAGACGAACGAAAGGTCGGCAAGTAAAAATTGATAAAAAGATTTTTTTTATTTAATCTCCTGGCTGCAAAGTTCTTTTGGTTTCCTGATTAAAACTTCACAGACATAACACATTAAATAAATGAGATAAATGATAACAAAAAAATTTTTAATATTATTTTTAGATAAGTTTTTTATTTTTTGTCTTCACTACAATGAATAATAAAACTTTTTTTTTTTAAATATAAACGCTCCCGGCGCCCCTTTCTTTAATGCGCTCGGGACTGGCGCCCCCTCAGCCCCGCCCTAGTTGCGCCAATGTTTCTCTGTAATAATTATTGTGCATTGTTGGATTTTAAGGTCCTGAGTGTTTTTGACATGTGTATTTTTTTTTTTTTAATATAAACGCTTCCGGTGCCCCTTTTTTAATGCGCCCGGGGCTGGCGCCCCCCCTCAGCCCCGCCCTTTTTGCGCCACTGTTTCTCTGTAATAATTATTGTTGGATTTTAAGGTCCTGAGTGTTTTTGACATGTGGCTCAAACGTAAATTGATTTCTGGTGCTGAGGGTTTGCATCCCGTCTCAGGTGACAATATTTCATTTGAATTGGCTTTTTGTTTACTACCTGCCATCATCTGACCTATAAAAATCTTTAGTAGAATAGTATAGTACCATTTCATAATTTGAATTAATATCCAATTTACAAGGGGTTTCAATATTCTCCCATTGTCCAGTCCATATAACATATTCATTCATCTGTAGAAATGTCCGTTTGTATGTCCGCATTCCTAGTTTGAATTTAATCCCCAATTGAGTTGACATGTTGGGGAAATGGGATCATTATCTTTCTACTTATAAATGGCCCTTGCCCCCCCCCCTAAATAACTCCTTTAACCTTTGAGCAATTAGCACACTAGTAAATCTTGTGAGCATTCCAACCTCCTTTGATCTCATGGTTGAATGGAAACGAGGGGAAAAGTGAAAAATGGAGGGGAAGGTAATTGTAATCCCATTTTTTGTCAAATAAATTCAAAAAAAAAAAAATAAGGCTATACATAAGTGGTTTACAAGTAAATCACTGGCGCCAGTATTCATCCATTTAAAACACAAGAAAGTCATAATTTTTTTCTTGAATATATTTGTAATGAATTATATATTGTCCGATCATTAAAATCTTCCAAAAGAACCTGAAGATAGTAACAAACTAGGAATAAAAAAAATATATGTAAATTGACAAAATCACTTTAAATTTTAGTATAATTCTTATTTAATGATATTTTTTGCTCTTAATCTGTGGCTTAGAGGTTAAATATTAGCTTAACAACAAGGGATGGTATCCCGTCTCAGCCGAAAAAAAAAATATTTTAGAATTTGCTACCAATAAATAGACTAAGATGCCGAAAACAAATTTAAATAATTATTTTTTGTAAATAAATAAGTTGCTAACAGATTTTTTTTGTGTATTTATAATAGACTAATTGCAAAGTCCACCTTGGGTGGGCGTAAGTGATTGTTTCATATTTTAAAGTCAAAGAACACATTTAATTGAAAAATAAATAAATTTGATGATATATGAATTTTTGCTAGTTTCACAGGTATAAGACGAATTTTTCGGCTGGCCTAACGCCTGGCCATCTTCAGTGCAGGATTATTAAATATCTAGAGATAGTTAAGCCTGACGAAATATTTTGTAATAGATGGTATAAGGTGATCCCTGAGAAATTTATGTTGTTTTGAAAAACATATAACCAAGTATTTAAATTAATAAATACTTGGTTATATGTTTTTCATAATTATCTCATGGACCAACACATGATATATATAATTCTTTATGTTGTTTTGTTTTTCCGGTTAAACAAAGTTTATCATATCAAAAAACAAATTAATATTTTCTTGGAAATCTGTTTTTGACAAAAATTTAAGAACCATTCGTAGTTTGTGACCATCTTCATGTTTTTTCGGTACTTCCTAAATGAAGATGACAAACTAAGTGCAGATGTATGTAATACCAAAATAGCATTATTCTTTTTTTTAAACATTTTATACATATATCACTTAAACTCTATTTTTCGCTTTCACATTTATTATTATTTGTTAATTAACTTATGGATCACTTTGCATGTATATAGACTTTTATAGTTAACATTAACACACTACATTATTACTCTTCTAATTTATAAAACATCTCTATTTTATTTCCAGTTGTCTGAAGTTGATTCACCATGAAATTACATATCCAAGAATTTTTTTTTCTTTTTTTTTAATTCTGAATTATGGCAATTTATGATGTAATCTTTAAAAAAAAAATGTGGGAAGTCACCTCGCCTTTAATATTTATTAATTCATCTGCCCCTGTATATATAAGCAAGCAACCAAGTCATCATCCAAAAGAACTTAAGAAAGCCTTGACCTGGAAATCTTTGCATCTTTCTGGCCCAAAGTGTAGACGCGTGAGTTCTCTCTCCTTAGCTCACTTGATTTACCAATTGCTTCATTAAATCATCAAGATCTAAAAAGAGAGAGAGGACAAATCACATCATTTATAACAAAATGTGAAATGAATCTTCAAGATCATCTAAGTGCAAGAATTTATCAGAATAACGTTCCTTTTGATGAACGGATCGTTCATTTGTTCTTAATATTTATTTAGGTTACTCCCTTTTTAGAGAGAAAGAGATGGCGGTGACATTCCAACTTTGGGAGGGATAAATGTTAAATAAATAAATACAAATAGTAAGTAAATTTAAATTTGAATACAACTCTGGGTAAAAAGGTCAATTCAAAAAACAAAGACACAAAATTATCTTCTTTTTATGTGAGTGCACAAAAATATTGACAATTGAAATAAGTCAATTTATTATTTTCTCCTTTATACAAACATCTAAGTATAACACAAACATAAAAAAATTTTCAATAAATTGTTAAACAAAAAAAACACACAATAAAATATTAAATAATTAAAATAATTTTCTTCTTATTTTTGTTATGTAGAAAAACATTGACAATTGAAACACTTAATTAGTCAAGTCATTTTATTATTTTTGACTTTTATATTGTCCAAATTTTTATGGATAGCAGATCTTCATTCCCTCATCACTCTTAAAACCAGAATAAAACGTCTCTTCTCATTTTTATTTACATCATCCATCGAAAACATTCACATTTTAAACTATTGTAAAAAAAGATAATATTAAAAAAAATATTCTGTATTAATTCGGAAACTTCCGTTCTGAGTCCCAAATATATTTTCAAAACCACCAATAAAATAAAAACGGTGTTTAAATGCAGAAAAAAAAACTGGTGCAAAATAAGTAAACTTCATTATGACAGCACTTATGTTTATAACATTTTACTTAGATTTAATTGTAACTTTAATTGTAATTAGTTTAATTTAATTTTAATTTAACACATGCTTCTCCCGGGGGTTAGCATGTGTCTTCTCTCTGAGCCACGGGCATTTTTGTAATATAATTGTAAAAAAACATTGACAGTTGAAATTCTTATTTGATCAAGTCAATTTATTATTTTTTTTCTTTATTCGTGTAACATAAACTATATAAGTATAACACAAACATAAAAAAATTTTCAATAAATTGTTAAACAAAAACAGTCAATTATTTTCTTCTTATTTTTGTTATGTAGAAAAACATTGACAATTGAAACACTTAATTAATTAAGTTAAATTATTATTTTTCACTTTTATATTGTATAAACATAAGAAATTTTATGGAAAGATAATAAATTTTCATCAAATTGCTATAGATAGATGACATATATTTTCTTCATCATTGAAGATCAGACCTCTTCTAATTTTTGATTCAACTATCTATTCAGTTAGTTGAGAAATATTCACATTTTATTCTAAAAATGTTACTGCTAAAAAAATATACTATATTATTCGAAAAGATTACACCTGGACAGAGGTATAAATTTCGCTTCCGTTCTGAGTCACAAAAATATATTCAAATTATAATGATCATCAATAAAATAAAGTTGGTCTCTAAGTGCAAGAAAAAAAAAAAAAAAACTGGTGCAAAATAAGTAAACTTCATTATGACAGCACTTATGTTTACAACATTTCACTTAAATTTAATTGTACAAATCAATCTCTTTTAATTCTTAAATACCAAATATCTCTAGACGATATTTGTTCAATTTGTACCGTAATCTTCCAGATTTCAAGGTTTCCTTTTAATGATGATTAACATGATATCTCTTCACTATTATAAATATCCCCATTTGGTGATTGATGCAAAAATTTTATGATTCACGATACATATTGATTGGTTTCTATAATTAATCTTTATTTTTTTATTGTATTCAAATAATCATCATTTGTAAATGTTATTGCGCAAAATACTCGAGTAATAAATCTCTTCTTTCCACCCACATATGTATAAACTCATGAGAAAGGAAAATTAATAAAAATTATTGTCTCTGCGTTGTTGTTTCTTAAACGTAATAATTCATATCGGTTAAGAGGATAAAAATAACGGTGTAGGTGAAATAATCTTATTTTTAAAAGGTTATTATTTGGTTGTGTGAATTTCAATGACATTTTTGTTATTTGAGGCCACCCATCCTAATTATATAGACCATGGGGACTGTGAAGAATATTGTACAGTGGTTAAAGACCGCTTTCGGCGGGCTACCCATCAATTATATACATATAGAGATCTCTCTACCCCTTTTGCACTTACCATATATGACATTGCAAGTTTCTACTGGCGCCAGTTGACATGTAAACACACGAACTATGTATGAATCCGGCTTGAATTCTTTCTCACTCGCTTTATGGATCGTTTTTATGAATGAACCTTGTCAATAGGTAATATGATCTCTCTCTTTTATTTTTATAGACGCTCCCTGGGGAAGTTCCGCCTCTAGGCACTTCTTCTATTTTATAACCTTGATCTTTTAACTCTTGAACGAACAATGCAAATAAATTCTTTTCTGTTTCTTCTTAGATAAATTCATTTGCAAATAATAATTCTTAGTATATAAGGAATAAGTCAATGATGAAATTATTCGTTAATTAAATAAACTTTAAAAAAAAAAATTACCTACAGAAAAAATATAGATAGAGCCGAGCAGAGTTTTATTTAAAATTTTAACATATAAGATATCACATATTTATCTTGGAAATTTAAAATTTATTAATATAAGAAATTTCGGTATTGTTAGTAATTTGCATGGTAAACTCGCATATAAGGGGAATTGAGTTTTATTGGTGTAGGCCGAGGGTCCGGAGGCCTGGTGCAATGAACAGCACACGGATGCACCGGAAAGGCTGGAGATCCTGGGTTCGATTCCCGGCAGTCATGGAGCGTTTGGCCTCGCCAATAAAAAAGACTCACACACTTGTTAAATTTTCATTTAATGTTTTAATGACCTATAATCTGATTGTTTTGGGTTTGATTAAAGTGGTCAAAAGTGTATTTCTTCATTTGGGCAATTCTAACACAATTCAATTCAAATAAATATTTTATTAAATTTATTGACAGACGACCGTATGTGCTAGTTGAAACATGATAATATAAGAAGTTGAAATTATACACTAGGATATGTGTTTCAAAATTACGTTTATTAATAATATACATATTTCGGTGTGTCATCTTCTTCTTTATATATATTTCGACACTTAGTGTGTCATCTTCTAAGTCTTGTATAAATTCTGAAGATGACGCACCGAAATACGTATATAGTCAATAAAATAATTTTGAAACATATAACCTAGTGTATAATTTCAACCAACTATAAAATTCTATACAAAAAAATAATGCTTTTATTCTATTGCTTGCCTAGATTTGCTATCTTCTATTTTAAAAACAAATCTTTTTTTTTACTAATTGACACTTGAACTGAACTTCAAAGAGAGTGAGTGACGTCATCATCATCTTCTAGAGCAATTGAGTGGACGCCTGAATGATAGAGAACCAGGATCATTAAATTTAATTAAAAGAAAACCAAATTATATTTAGCATCTACTAATAAACAAATAACAAGAATAAAATATGGGAGGGAGGGAATTTATTACAAAAATACAGAAGAAAATTTTGTATTGTTCTATAATAAATAGTATATAAAGACTATACAATGAATTAAAAAGTTTTGAGCTATAACAATTCTTTTGCTGCCTTTTTTTTAAATTCCAATAAACTTTTTAGAATATTTTATGATAAAAATGAAATTTGGATAATGTATGACGTCATTTATTGTAGCCTAAACATAAAAAAATTTGGTTCAAAGTTAGCACTTATGTATTATAATACATGTAAACTATTAAATACAAATAATCTACTGGCGCCAGTAATTCTTAAATCATATATTGATCAAATTTCTTTTTCTTTTTTTTTTGTAATCGCTATTGCTAATAACTTGTTAACATTATCCATTAACACTAACGAATCCGGAAATGTTTTTTTCTCTCTCTCTCTCTCTTTTTCCCATGTTGGTTATTTAATAAACAAATATCCAACAAGTCTTAGCAATTAGTTCAATGTAAAATAAATTGTAAGAGAAAGTTTTTCGAAAAATAAAAGTATATCATTGAAAACACGTGTTTTTTTTGTTTTTTTTTATTGAATTTAGGTCATTTGACTCATATGCAAATCATTGAGAACAATTGACTCGATGATGATGATGATGATGTCTCTACCCCTTAATATATTTCAAATTTGTTGTTGTGATTGAGCAACGAATGACACAATTTATTCACTCATTTGAGAGATTGAATGACAAAAATAATGATGAAACAGATAATTCATTTTTACTTGAAAATGCCCAAATAATTTTCAACACTTAATGAATTCTATTACACAGCATAAAAATTTAATATAATTTTTTTTTTTTTTAAGTGCCATCTAGTTTGTAAATTGAAAATTTAATTTCATAATCGCTAAAAGAATCTGATATTAACTTTTGAAGTAGGATAATACACATAATTCAGGACAGCCATGTCCTGTATTACGGCGGTATTGATTCAAATTGATTGATTGATTCTAGTGGCGCCAGTAGAAAAACACTTATGTATATGTAAACTAAAGTGTACTGTTCTAACTTGAAAAATAATATTCAAATTTTTTTCTGACAGACAGACATACAAATAACTATAACAAAGGTGAAATTTTATTTTTCTATTATTTAATATTGATAGAATGATTAGACAAATCTCTTGGGCCAAATAAATTAGATTCCGATTAAAATTAATGGGTCTGTTTCAGAGAGATGAAAGTTGATGAAAGGAGAATCCAGCCAGGAGTTAATTCTGTTTTAAGGAACGTTTCGGCATCCTTTATTTTGTTCAAACTCTTTATATGTTGTTGGTTTGATATTACAGCTCTTAAGAGTTCGGCCCCGATTGTATATTTGGTTTGTTGAAGAATATATGTATATATAATGCAAAAAATTGTAAAAATATACCACCAACATATAAATATCTTTGACAAATCTATAGTGACTATATATGTCGATTCTCTACTACAGAAATTTACTACAAGTAATTAAAACATATCAAAACATAATGGATGTATTCTTCTTTCATTAATTTAAATGAATTGGTTGTGATAACATAAAAGAACGAAGCCTTTCAATCATGTGAAAAAACTACATAAAGACTAAAGTTTACAAGTAAACAAACACTTGCACTAGAGGAAAACATAAGTGCCTTTTAGTGGCGCCAGTGAGAGTTCAGTTAGTTGAGAAATCTTTAATACTAGTAGAAATTGTTCGGGTAAATAGTTTTCAAACTATTTTGGAAGATCAATTAAAAAAATTACATCCATTCAAGAAATTAGATTTAATAGAGCCAAAGAAGAAAAAACATAAAAATATAGACGAAGCCCTTAAATCATGAAAAAAAGCTACGGGCACTATAGTTTACAAGTAAATAAACACTTGTACTAGAGGAAAAAACAAGTGCCTTTTTTATTGGCGCCTGTTAACAATAATTAAGAAATTATTAATTATGGTTAGAAGTAGAAAAATCAAATTTTCGGGATAAGTAGTTTTTAAAAAAATTTAAATGATCAATTAAAATTACAAACATTCAAGAAATTAGTTGATTTATTGGCGCCGGAAAGTGTTATTCTTTAATCAAATAATAATAAGGCTTACAGCTCTACATCTTACTAGAATTTTTTTTTTATAATTTTAACCTTAAAAGATTCAAATATGCAAATACAGGGTGATTACAAATTTAAAAAAAAAAATTTTTTTTTAAATTAATTAACATCTTTTTAATCAATTAATTGTGTAATTTAGTAGTCATGCCTCATTTTTTTTATAATATTAAAATCAAATTTTTCCCCAAAAAAAAGGATTGATTGATTGGCATAAGTAATTTCTTAAAATTTCTTAATTAAGTTTATTTATTTATTTTTTTTAATAAATAAATGAAAAAAAACTAATTCCTTTCATTCTTCAACCTTCTCTTAGCTGATTTTATTTCTATTTTTAATATTTCTCATTCAATAAATATTTTTTTTTTTTTTTTATGAAGTCAAAAATCTTAAATAAGATGTTCACCTTGAAATTTAGCGTCAAATTTATTTATTTATTTATTGAAATGAGATATTAAATAACAAAGAGGAGTGAGAGGGAGACAAAGAAGAAATTATTTTAAAGAATAGATGAGAGTTCATTCACAATCTCTTATTTCTCGCTATATTAATTTTAATTATATAATATCAATAAATTCACAAGGAATGTACACTAGCTGCCTACGCTTGAACCTCCTTATTGTCTATTAAGATGAGTCCTTTCTTGGGTTTCTCCTTAAAGTCATCAGTTAATTAATCATTAAAAGATAATTACATTTTAGAATATGTCGTAATTAAATATTAGACATCCAAAATGAGTTTTTCCAATAATAAAATGTAAGCATAAATCACCCTCGTAAAATTTTCAATAGAGTGAAAAAAACCCCAAGAAAATCCGTCATGTAGTTTCGGAGTTAAAGCGTTTTGTTACAAAAACACTTGTTTAAAAATAAATCTCACAATTATTATTCTATAATTAATGATATATATTAAATTTTAATTTTCATATTTATATTAAAAAGAGAGAGAAAAATTTAAAATTAATTTCTTTGAAATTAGAATTAAATTTTAATTGAATAAATCTGAGATTTAATTTGAAATATATTATAAGAGAAGCTAATTATTAATTTTACACACAAAGTGGATTTATTATATAAGAGGGATTTAATTAAACGAAATTGTTGAAATAATTTTAAATTAATACTTTTACGAGAATTAATAAAATAATTAATTTATGTTAATAAATCAAAGTCCTAATAAATTGAAATTCAATCTTAAAGGGAGATTTAATTAAACAATTTTTGAAGTATTTTTTTGACTTTAGATCGGCCAATTAAATTATTAGAAATTTTTTGATCCAATCAATTATATTATCATATAGTCATTTTAATTAAGACTTCAAGGTCAAGTATTATTTTTTAATGGAAACCTATATTTTTCTACAAAAAAAAAAAAAAATCTAAATTAAATAAACAAATTAACAAAATATTTTTTTTTACATTTTGTAACAATGTTAAATCATATTTCGAAATTTGAAAACTGAGGTTTAATTAATTAATTAATTTTTTTTTTTTTTTATTTAATTTTTGTAAAAGCAGATCAACAAATTTAAAAATTTAATAAAAATACAAATATTTTAAACTATTTTTCAAATTGATGAATTTTTATAATTTTTCTTTTTTTTTAATTTAATGATAAATCATTGTTTGTCTGTCGATCTGTCCATTTATTAAGATTTATATCACAAAATCAATTCACGACCGATGATGATAAAATCTTATTAAATTTTGAAGGCGTTGATCTTATTACATTCATGAAATGGCAAATTTGACTTTATTATTATTTTTTTTTTTATGAGCGATAAATCTCTCTTTTAAAAGTAGAGATGAGAGTCTCTATGAATATAATAAAATTTGTAAAGGTCAGTAAATTATAGAGAGAAGACGTCATCCGTATAACATAATAGATTGAAATATCGTTAACAGGTGGATGCTCTTTTAAAAAAATCAATAAAAAATGTTTGTTAGGTATCAAATGCTTGCCCTTTTGTCGACAATATTTATTAGAATGTTTTTTTATGAATCTGTTGAACCCAGAATCTCCAGCCTTTCAGTGACATAATGATCAAATAAGACCAAAAGAGCCGGACATGAATAAGAGAGAGAGATAAAATTCTATACAAAATAAATACATATATAATAAATTTTTGATGAAAAAAAAAACGATCAATTAAATAGTAATTAGCTAAAATAGGGATAAAAACACAATGTGACGTTTCAATATGTTATATAATGTCATAAACACTTGCGTATTTCAGCACTTAGTGTGTCATATTTTGAAGTGATACAAACACAAGTGTTTATACTTATAATGAAACATATCATCTTGTCTTTTTAGTCTTAATTTACGCTATTTAAATTGTTTCAAGTCAACGATTATACATGAGACCTGATGTTCTAACAGTGAAACATAAAAGAAAATAATTGATTGTAAATTGAACGTTGTTATGTACGAAGAAACCAAGCGCCACTTGAGATAAAAGGCATTTCATTTGCACAATTGTAAACAAAACCAATTGAAAAGATTTTTTTTTGTTTTATACAAAATTACAGAGTAATAATGTTGTGATTTAAATAGAGAGGTAGATTTTCTTTTTCCCTATAAGATGGCGGTCTTATATAAAATTAAATCATAATGGCGCTTGGTTCCTTTATACATAACATTGTTCAATTATAATGTAAATATGAGTTTTTTTATTATTATTATAGTAGGGTAAAAAAGAAAAGCAAATCTATATTATTAGGAAATAATATTTCAAAATAAACTATTTACATGAATTTTGAAATTAAGACTTTCACAGGTGTTATCATTAATAAATCAATTTGATTTTCGGGTTAAGTTTATTTGTGAAAATTACAACATTCATTCTGGGGTCTTCTTCGGGTACAAAGACTACAAAGGTTGTACAAATTTAACAAGCTAAGTGTACTGATGTAACAACATTTGTAGTCTTAGCTGAAGTGTATCTGAAGAAGGCCACAGACTGAGTGGCCGAAACGTTATAATTTTTTTACAAATAAACCACAGTTAAACCGAAAATCAAATTATTTTATTATTTACATGAATAGCCTGCCATGCTGTCAATTTTAATTGAATGTCAAATACTTAAATAAGTTATTTATTAGAATTTTTTTTACGCAGCCTCACCAATAGTTAAACCCAGGATCTCCAGCCTTTCAGTGGCCCAATGATCAAATAAAAAGCATGAAGATATTTAATTTAACTAATTGTTTAATTTTGAACAGTTTTTGCATACTTGTAGATATATTTTGAAATATTTTATTTAAGAATAATATAAAATTTTAAAAAAAAGTCAGAGCCCTTGGGAGGGGGGGCAAATGCCCCCTTGCCCCTCCCAAAATGACCCCACTGGCATTTTTTCTTTTTAAAATAAATAATTTTACATTACAAAAAGTAATAACTGACCACTCATATTTCTTCTTAATTTTCATACCTCTTTGAAGTGTACAGTCGGTGCCACAAGTGCTTGAGAGTGGAGTCTTGAGCTTAGTCAACCAAACGAATATTTTTTAAATAAATAAATGTAACTGAAAGGGAAAATTTGCTTTTTAACTTCCCACGACTAAGCTCTTGAACAAATCACACTTGTGGCACTGACTGTACATCATATATATCAAAAAATTCTCTGTTCACTTAACGACAGCAAAGTCCTATTTTGAAATTTAATTGTGTTTTATGGAAATGAAAATGTCATCTTTACTGGCGCCAGTAAAGCTCTAAGCACTTATTTATTAACAACATCGCTAACATCTTTTATCCATAATTATGTCTTATAATAATTTTCTCTTCCGGTTCACATCTATTGATTTATTTATTTCCAAGAGTTCATGACCTCCCCCCCCCTCCCCTCCCCCCTCCCCCCACTAACTAAAATAAATTACAATCAGTTATCTTGTCCATCTTGACATTGAATAACAGTCTTTTACATAATAGAATAGATCTAATCGTGTGCTTTACGTCTCATTTCAACGGGTAGAAAGAAAATTATTTAGAAATGACCAAACTTTTTTTTTTTTTTTTCATTCATAAGCTTAGTTTGTGTTTTATTTAATAACATACATGCTAATGAATTTTTTTTTTTTTAAATATCCCTCAAAATTCTCTGGGAATTTTTAAGAAAACAAATCATCATTTTAAAAATAAACATTAATGTTTCTCTTCCTGGATAGAATTGAATACCTTGACTTTTTTTTTTTTTTTGAAACACAATTTAATAATAAACACACTCTAATAAATTCAGATAATTATTTTATTAATTTTCAATTCCAATAAATATTAAAGTATTGACAAGATGATGATCTCTTGTGTTGTTGTTTTTTGTTATTAGAAAATAAATTTTAAATTAATTTCATGCTGTATTAAATATGTAAATTTTATATTAATAATAATTTAATAACATTATTTTTCAAACGGTGTTTTTGTTTCCTTAATCTGTTTTAATTTAGACTTAATCATAGCTTGTGTTTTTATACATAAGTGCAATTTATCTTGTATAAGCTACTTGTGGAATCTATAATACTTTATCAAGCTATTTGTTAAAGCAACATCTATGTACAATCTAATCGTTAAAACTACTTGTCCAAGATATTTGTACACAAGTTTCTTGGTCAAACTACTTGTACAAGAAACTTGAACTAGTATCTTAGAGAATCTACTCTTTTAAACTACTTAATCAAGCTACTTGTACAATCTACTTGGTCAAACTAGTGTAAGGTATTTTACCAAGCTACTTGTACAATCTAATTATTAAAACTACTTGTGCAAGATACTTGTACAAGCTTCTTGGCCAAACTACTGTACAAGAAACTTGAACTAGTATCTTCTTGTAACTACTTGTACAATCTACTCTTTTAAACTACTTGTTCAATCTACTTTAACAATCTACTTGGTCAAACTAGTGTAAGGTACTTTACCAAGATACTTGATTCCTTGGTCAAATTAATGGGACAAGAAATTTCAACTAGTATCTTATAACGTTAGTAGCTACTTGTACAATCTACTTTTTTAAACTACTTGTTCAAGCTACTTGTACAATCTACTTGGTCAAACTAATGTAAGGTACTTTATCAAGCTACATGTTAAAGCTATTACTACAATCTAATCCTTAAAATTACTTGTGCAAGATGCTTGTACAAGTTTCTTAGAAAAAATTACTTGTACAAGAAACTTGATCTTATAGAAGCTACTTGTACAATCTTTCTTTTAAACTACTTGTACAATCTTTCTTTTAAACTACTTGTACAATCTTTCTTTTAAACTACTTATACAATCTACTTGTTCAAACTAGTGCAAGATACTTAATCAAGTTACTTGTTAAAGCTACTTGTACAATCTAATTATTTAAACTACTTGTACAGGAAACTTGAACTAGTATCTTATGGAAACGACTTGTTCAATCTACTCTTTAAAACTACTTGTGCAAGATACTTGTAAAAACTTCTTGTGCAAGCTAATTCTTCTGGATTATTTAATGTTATTTTTTGAGCAATAGATAAAATTAATTTTTTAATATTCAAAAAAAGAGATTTTTCATCAATTTTATTTAATATAATGAAGATAGCCGTAGGGAAAATTAATTTCATTTAATGATTTTAATATAGATAAAACAATATTTAATGAAAATTATATTTAATTAAATGTTGTTATGTGGTGGCAACGATAGTTTATTTTTATTAAAATCCTCTGATATATTTCAGTTATTGAATATTTCCTGGATCTTATTTGAATATTTATGTTTAAAAAAAAAATCAATTTTTTTTCTTCTCGTTAACATCGTGATGTTTGGATAAATTCAAATTCACACAAATCCTGTGAAATATTTTCTCTAACACTTTCTCTATAGAAGAAGAGCAAGTTCTGTCTGATCTGCCTTACATCATTTGAATACGTATATAAACAAACATTCATTTAACGAGAAAACTAATGAGTGAGTGAAGAGAGGAAAAAAAAAAGATCTATTTCCTTGTGCATTTTTGTTGTTGTCACGAGTGGAGCGTGAGTGCGTGCACGTTCTTTTTTTTTTATTTAATTTAACTTCAACAGCGCATTACCTAAGTGTTTTTCTTTTCTTTTTTATGTGTTTGTAGCGCATTTTCAGAGGGAGAAATTAGGAAAAAAAGAAATAATTAGGTAAAACACAAGTCAATCTGCATGCAATAAAATACATGTATAAACACTTGTTACATGTATTCTACCCACTTAGTGTATCAGAAGTAATACAAAAAACTTAATATTTAGTAGATTTCATCTCTGAAAAAGAAAATGCGCTTAGTTCTGTAAATGACGTCGTTAAACGTCATAGTCAAGATGTTTTGAGGTTGTTCTGCCCTAAGAGCTATTTGTGCTATACAAAGCTCCAGGAGAGGATCAATCTACAGTAGTTACCCATTGCTCAGGCACTTGTTACCTGTAACTAGAGAGTATTATATCCCTTACTCGACTCAGCAAGCCAGGCTCGAAGTTTTATCTTGATTTACTAAGTCCCACCGCAACTGATAACCACCTGACTACTACTACTACTAATCTACTCTTTATACTTGTACAATCTAGGGCCTACTTGTTTAAACTAGAGGGAATGTAAGCAACCTCCTCTGGATTATGTAATGTTACCTTTTTGAAATAAAATTAATTTTTTTATAATATAAAAAAATACATATTATGTATTCAAAAACAGAAATATTCCATCAATTTTATTTAATTGACTGTAGATATTCTTAGAGAAAAAATTAATTTAATTTAATGATTTTAATAAAAATAAACCAGTTTTTAATAAAAATAAATTTATTTAATAAATTTTATTAATAGATTTTCCTACCTAAACAAAAAGTTACATTTAATTAAATTTAAATACGTGACCTTAGTAAAATATTTACTAAACAATAAAAAAATAAAATGAAAAACATAAGATATGTTTCAAAATATTATTTATTGTTATACTTGTATTCGTTTCACTTCTGAAGGTGCCACACTAAGTGTTTATATCAATAAATAATATTTTGAAAGACCATTTTGTGTTTTAATTTTACATTTAAGTTGAAAATATTTACAAATTCGTAAATGCACTTTATAAATATAGTAATGAGTTAGTAAACAAAAAAAAAAAAAAGAATATACTATGGTATGTTTAGAGGTAACTAAATAAATTAAAAATAATAAAAACACAAGAGAACATTTGCAAAATAATACATGTTTAAACACATGTTACGTATTTCTACACTTAGTGTTGACTTTTTTTAATTTACAAATATTGTCTTGTAAAGTTTAGAAAGATTTTTTTTTTTTGTATTTTTATTAAAAACTATAATTTATTGTGTCTGAAACTAAAAAGATCTCATCTCGTTAAATTGCGACTTTATTTAAAGATGACGTTAAAATACTTCTGTTAATTTTGTGATTTGGAAATCAAAATGATGGCAACAATGCAATTAACTTAACGCTCTTGTAGTCTACTGGCGCCAGTAAATAAATTTTCAAACATAATCATAGAAATTTGTATTGAGAAAATGAAGATGTTGGAGCATCAGTTGGGATGATCTTTAAAAAAAATAAAATATTCATTTAACTGCATTTTAATTGGCACAAAGAAGAAGACAGACACATGTTAATATTGATATAAATATGCTAATATATCATAATTAGCTTATTATCTTCACTAATGTTTATTTTTCTCTCTCTTTTTCAACTAATTATCTTGCAGGCCGGTGAATAACATTAAAATAATATTAAGAACGACTCATTCTTGCTATTTTGAAATCAAATAGAGAGTAAATTGAAAGATTTCCGGTGAATTATTATGAAATTCGTTATTTTTCAAAGGGTTATATAAAGGGGTAAATGGATTGCTGAAGAACGGTTGAGGAGGTAAATTAAAAAAAAAAAAGACTATCCCCCCCTCTTTATTTTGGTAACTCTTCAATTTTTTTTTTTTTTTTTTTTTTTTTTGGAATGGGTGCATAAGGTCCGAAGACCTATAATGACCAATAGTCACATGCAGCCAGGAAGAAAATAAAAACAAAAGGAGAAGCATAAAGGGGAAACTCAACTGCGGGAACTGAGAAGATGCCTGTTGAGGTTAGACTTGAAAGTCTGAAGATTGTAGCGTTTTGGGGAAGATAGACGCAGGGAGCTTGTTCCAATCACGGGAGGTCATGGGGACAAAGGAAGAATGAAATTGTTTTGTTCTGTTAGTCGTGATCTGAACAGCATAGGGATGCTGGGAAGATGCCTCTCTTGTGTTCCGTGAATATGTTGCATTGGGTGGGATAATTGATTTTAATTCGGCAGAGCATTGACCATGGTAATACCTGTAGAAGAGAGATAGTGCAGACACGTTATTTGTTAAAAATACAATAATTATTGCAATATGACAATTTTGAACAAATATTTTGTAAAAATTTATGTCATATTTTTACAAAATATTTGTTCAAAATTGTCATATTGCAATAATTATTGTATTTTTAACAAATAAAAAAAAAAAAACAACGATTTATGACAAAACATGTATAGCAATATTTTTCCAAAATATTTGTTCAAAATTGTCATATTACAATATTTATTGTATTTTTAACAAATTTGCTAAAATAAACCACATTTTATGCCAAAAAATGTTTTTAATTTCTATATTTTAAGATAAAAAAAATAAAAAAATGAATGAATAGAAGAAAAAAATGTTTACAAAAAAAATATTAAGATGCCAGAAGGTTTTGAAACATTTGAATGATTGCATTACAATCAAATCATTGTCAGAGAATATTTCTTTGAAATCAAATATATTGACATAAGAGAGCATAAATTCAAAAGAGTTTTTTTATTTAAATTAATAAAATCAAATCCTACAAGAGGACGGCGGCCTTGCATCATTAAAGAGTCCGATCACTCGACAGACAGACATTTCTCGTTCAGGGCCCTTTTTTTTATCAGCCCTTTCACCTTTGATTGTTCAGATCATCAAATCCTTCGGCATTCTTCTTTCATTTTTTTTTCTCTCTCTCTCTGATGAAAAAAATAAACACTTGAAAGAAAATAAAAAAAATTCGTCCCTCCCTCTGTTTAATTAAAAGATTTATTAATATTTTAATTAAATTCCTAAAGATATTAATAAAATAAATAAATACTTTCTTTTTTTATCTCTATGAATAAAAGGAAAAAAATTGCGCAATTTTTTTTTTTTTTATTTAATTTTCCGCCTGATTTTTTTATTATTACTTTATCTGATTTGTTTAAATACCGACACAAAGTGGATTTGAATGATGACGTCAAAAATTTTGAACTAATATGACAAATTATGACATTATTTTATGTATACACAATAAGTGCAAGGGTTGAGAAACACTTAAATAGGAAGAAGAAACTTGTGTTGTTGTTGTTGTTGTTGGCCCAAGATAATAATACTTTCATATAGGAAGAAGATAGACAGACAGACAGACAGACTTTCTGGCTACCACCATGAAATTATTAATTTCAATCTTTTATTGCAAAATTAAATTAATCTTGACGAAAAGAGAGAGGGAAAAAAAGATAATTGATTTTTAAATAACACTATAAAAAAAAACTGGTGTGGAACACTCACTCACACACTTAAATCTCTTTTATTAATATAAGTAGGGAATTTTCCGAGGGTAGTTTTATTTAATTCAAGAGAACAGTTTTTGAAAACTTCTAAATTTTGATTGAACTTTATTCTTATACTTTGAATTATTAAGATATCAGAAGGTGATGAATTTCATGATTTCAAGCTTTTATTAACCAAAATAGTCAACAGTTTTGGAAATCCAATGATACTTCATCAGGATACAAAAAGAATTGTGTAATATGATTTCTCGGTGCCCCCGGGAATCGAACCCAGGATCTCCAGCCTTTCCGGGACCTCGATGTGTTTAATATAAAAAAAAAATGTGTCATTCAATTTGTATATTTTACTATATTGTTTTGTAAATTTTTTTTTTTTCCAGAAAGACGAAATTTAGATTAACAAATCCCCAAATGGGGCTTGTATTAAAAGAAATTGTAAAGAAAAGGATGGTAATTTATTTTTGTCTAGACAGAGTAAAAAAAAAAAAAAAAATTTATTTTCAACACTCTCATAAATAGAAAAAAGTCTGATTCATAGTTTACATATGAACTTACTGTGGTTAGTAGAGAGTGCATTTGCCTACTGGCGCCAGTGAATAAATTTTAAGCATATTCAGTGAAATTTTTTCTTCACTGTTTTGTCTACTGAGGTCATTTAGGGTCATTTTTTACATATATTTTGCTTATTTATTAAATTCCCAACATAAACTCGTATTTTAAATAATTTAAATATAATATAAACTTTAATTAAATAACCAAAAAATATTAATAAATTTAAATTTAAATAATTAATAAAAATATCAAAATTAAAATTTTATTTATATGATTAATTATCAAATAATAATTGTGAGATTTAATTTGAACTTTTCTTTTGTAAAGCATTTACTTCAAAACTACTTGACGGATTTTTATTAATTTTTTTTACTTTTTTCAATATGTAAAAAATTTTACAAGAAAGATTTTAGTAAATATTTTTTTTTTAATAATTCTAGAAGGAAATTTAATTAAACTAAGATGCTGGGATTTAATAAATAAACATAAAATATTAATTTATAATAAATAAATTGATAAAAATATCAAAATTAAAATTTTATTTATATGATTAATTATAAAATAATAATTGTGAGATTTTATTTGAACTTTTCCTTTGTAATGAGTTTACTTCAAAACTACTTGAAGGATTTTCATTATTTTTTTTTTTCAATATGTAAAAACTTTTACAAGGAAGATTTTAGTAAAGACTTTATTTTTAAAATTTCTAAATTTAATTAATCTAAATAAATAAAATAATGTAGAAATCAAAGAAGAGGAATTTATTTTAAAAAGAATATAGGGGACAAATATTCATCTTTCACCAATGAAATTTCATTAAAATCAATGATTGAAGTAGATATGACCTGAATTTTTATTTTTTCACCTTTTGACTTTTTCAAAAGATTATATAAAAGATATTATTTGAAAACGAATCTCTTCTATTAATATTGGAATTTCTAATTTGTTCTTGTTACTTCCTTTTAATTATTATCATCATCAACCGTGTGAGTGAAAACATCAAAAATCAAATTAGCTAATAAATATCGAGTCATTTAAATGAAGATAAAAACACGATATCTTCGTTTTTTTCAATTAAATTGGACATTCTCTTCGTTCTCTCTGTCTCTCACACACCCATCACACAAACAACAAAAAAAAAACTTGTTTTGTATTCAATTAATCGAATAGTCTTCATTTATTTGAGAAAATTTCACAAAAATAAAAACGATTTAACGTCGTTATAAATAATTGGAAAGAAATTAATTTTATGAGATAACATCAAAGGATATTATCTAGCCAGGTTTTATTTTATTTTTTATTACCAAATCTACCTGTGCAACTCTGAGAAAAATTCGTTTTGGGTTACATCTTAGTCAGCGAGTAAATAAGTTTATTTATTTAAAAAATAATTAAATTTTTTAATTTCAATCTCTCTAAATAGGTTTTAATCTAGATTAATGATAAAATTAAAACAATGAAACAAATCTGATGAAAATCCGTCGAGTAGTTTTAGAGTTTATACGTTTAAAAAGATGTTGTGAACATACAACACCTGATGCAAAGCGACTTACAACAAAGATTTAAAATTAAATCTCACAATTATTTTTCTATAATATAAAATATAAATATTTTTATATCATTTATATGTATAGAGAAGATGGTTTTGTTGAAAAAACTCTGAAACTATTGGACGGATTTTCATAAATCTTTTGGGGATTGTTTTGGGCTATATAATCAAATCATGAGTATGGAAAAAATTCTAGGTCAAACAATGGTACGATAAAAAGATGAATGAAATGTTAAAATTACAAATTATACTCCGAAAAGATAAGTTTTAAGATGCAAATTCAAAATGTATTTAAAAAAAGACGAATAGTTAGGTTAAAATTTTTACGTCAAAAAGACAAAATTGTACAATACAAAGACAAAATCTTTTGAAAAAAGACAAAATTTTACTTCCAAAAAATAAAATTTTACGTTAGAAATGTAAAGTTTTATTTTGAAATCTCAAATTTTACTTGAAAAAGCACAATAAAAAGACAAAATTTTACATTTAAAAGATAAAATTTTACCACATGAAGACAAAGTTTTACTTTGAAATCTTAAATTTTACTTCAAAAAAAAAAAAAAAAAAAAATTTTACGTCAAAATATAATATTTTACGTCAAAAAGATAAAATTTTACCAGAAAAAGGCAAAGTTTTACGTTAAAATCTTAAATTTTAATTAAAAAAAAAAAAAATTACTTCAGAAAAACAAAATTTTACGTCATAAAAACAAAATTTTACTTAAAAAAGACAAAATTTTACTTCAAAAAGATAAAATTTTACCATATAAAGTCAAGTTCAAACGTTAAAATCTTAAATTTTACTTCAAAAAAAAAAAAAAAAAATACGTCAAAAAAAACAAACAAAATTTTACGTCAAAAATACAATATCTTTTTAAAAAAAAGGCAAAACTTTACGTCAAAAAGATCAAATTTTGAGTTAAATTTCAAATTTGAAGAAAATTGAACCCCTCCCCTCCCCCTAAATATATATCTTATTTAATATATTGTCAATAAATATCTTTTAAAATCTGAATAGCCTAAGATGCCTAAAAAATGTAAGCTTAACCATATTTTATTAATCATAGGTCCTGATGACGTTCGCAATTTCCGTTTGTAATGATGACCAAAAAAATTAATTTTTTTATTGTTGGCTGCCTATTTACCATCTTGATAAATTATTATCCAAAAATGATGAAATAGTGCTGAAATGTAACGTGTTTTCAAAAAAAAAAAATTTGTTTGTATTTTTTTCTTACATATTACAAACAGAATTAAATAAGAGAAAATCATTTTTTTTTTGCACATACTATACTCTCTCTCTATTCGGAGTTATTTATAGACTGCGTAAGAGCTGTTTGCTCTTCAATTAGATTCCTTTTCTCTCTCTCTCTCTCTCACTCAATCACTGTCACTCAAAGTTTAATAGGTAACTGAGAAAGGGAGAGATAATAAATCAATCATCAATTAGATTGAGATTCTTGAAAATCACAGGACTTTATGAAATAGAAAATTTAATGATTCTTGAGTGCTCTAAATGTTGAAACAACTTGAGTTAGCTTGATGTGCATTCCTACTGTATTTTTGCAGTGACAGAAATTATAATTGAAAGAAATAATCAAAGAAAATAAACGACAATTATAGTGACTTCAATAAATAATAAAAACTTGAAGCAGGCTATTAAAATCTGAGGCACAAAAAATTCTTCAAATTAATCAATAAAGACAACATTTTTTGTTGAAAAAATGAAAGTTTATGAACGAAAAGGCAAAATTTTACGTTAAAATTTTTAATTTTACGTCACTAAGCTAAAATTGTGCAATAAAAAGACAAAATTTTATTTCAAAAGGATAAAATTTTACGTCAAAAAGATAAAATTTATCGTTAAAACGGCAAAATTTTACATCAAAATGATGAAATTGTACAATAATAAGCTAAAATTTTACGTCAAAAAGAGAAAATTTAACGTTGAAAAGCAAAGATGTAGAAAAAATTTAAAATTTACGTCAAAAAGATGAAATTATACAATCATAAGAACTTTTTGTTAAAAAGATAAAATTTCTTTGTTGAAAAGGCAAAATTTTACGATAAAATATCAAATTTTACGTCACTAAGATAAAATACAATAATACAATGAAAAGACAAAATTTAATTTCAAAAGGATAAAGTCTTACGTTGAAAAGGCAATCTTTTCCTTAAAAACTTCAAAATTATATAAATTTTTGCGTTAGAAATTCCAAATTGAGCTCCTCTTCAATATATACCGTAATTAATAGATATCTCAGAAACTATCGTTTAAATTGCCTAAAATGCCGAAGTCTTAAAAAAAAAATGTATAAATTTTGTTGATCATAAGTCCTGATGATTTGCTTTCGAAACGTCATCAGAGAATATTAAAAATTTTTTGTTTTTTTTTATTGTGGGCTGCTTATTTATTGATATTGTCTTCTAATTTACAATTTTAGTAAATCTTTACTTTTATTTAAATGAAAGAGGTTCTTTGGTTTTTATTAAGATTTTTTTTCTTTCTCTAAATTTCCGGCCTTATGGCGTTAATTAAATTTTTTCTCAATTCTTGTCTCTTGTGCTAGAGTTCCGGAACTCGCATTTCTATCATGCGACAAAAATTTACCTGTCTTACTTAATTGAAAAAAGAATATTCAAATAAATTTTTTTTTAATAGAGAGAAAAAAAAATATCGATTATTTTTTCGTCTATCCGGACCAGATAATCGATTACTTTTCATAATCGATAATTGATTAATTTTTCCATAATCGAACACCCCTATTAATAAGATTAATAAACATAAGTGAAACAAATGCACTTATGGTGTTGACATGTAAACTCATTGAATAAATCCGGCTTTATTAAGTACCGGATTAAAGGAAAGTCCCATGTCATTTATTTTAATGATATTTCCCTACTGCAAAGGTTATAAAAACAAATCTCTTCTCTTAGTCACACTTCACGGAATACAAAAATTTCATGACCTCCAAGGTCAGGGGCAAAAGAAGATCAGATTTTGAAAAAAAAAAAAAAAAAACGATCTCTCGTATCAAAAGGAAAGAGACAATAGATGTTTTATTATCCTTGAAACTTCAATAAGTTGATGAGACTACTTTTACTTTTACCTGCCTTTAATAAAATTTTAATTATTCTTAGAGCTCTCTTATTAAATGCCGGATGATTTGATTATCAATAAAAAATAAAAAATCCATTAGTCTACTGTAAAAAGTCTTTAATTACCAAAAGTGGAGATAAAATGATACAAACAAGAAATCAAAGTAGCTATATTTTATTTTATACATTTAAGAGCACTCATCTAAGTTTCTTTTGCGTCTCTAAAAATTCCAAAAAAAAAAGATAAATTTAATTGCTGAATGTATAATTAATAATTAGGAGAAACAAGACAGCCGAATAAAATAAAGAATTATTGAATAATAATGTCAACGTTTCGGTCTTCTTCAGGACATGTGTTTTAAACCGGGGTCCTATTTATTTCAAATGATTGATATTCAATTCAATTGAAATACATTTTTTCGCCTGGGACGATACTTTTGGCATTAGAGGCTAATGCTCTATCTCATACGTGAAGGACAAAATACCATTGATATATAGTTAATATAACATACGCTAAATAAAAAAAAAAAAAAAAAACAAATCAGAGTTAAAAAATGCTATTCACTAAACAAGTTTTAACAGCGACGTTAACATGTTGCTTTTATTTCAAAGCTATCAAAATCATAATCTTACTTTTTAGGTTAAGAACGCCATTTTTATTTTAAATACTACGTTAAAATATTAAAGCCACCTAGATATGTTATTAATTTTTAACACTATTCACTAAATGTTAACGCTTTGGCTTTAAAGTTTTTATTTACAGAATAGCTATTTGAGGCAAGAAAGTGTTAAAATGAATTAATGTTGTTTATAGATGTTAAAATTAAAGTTTTTGCTACCTAATTTTGATTTTATAAATTATAACTTCAAATGTTATCAAAGCTTGATAATTTTCTGACAAACACTTATCAGTCTAGAATATCAAAACCAGTTTTTCTCAAATCATCACAAAGAAAAGTATAGGAAAGTAAAATGCTTTATTTATATTCGTTGTACAGTATTTATTTCACAATAAATAAAATTCGTGTCTATAAAATTTTTATTTTCTTTCATCATTTAGCAATCAATTTTGATTACATTTTATTTTTAAAACCGGAAATTGAAAAAAAAAAAAAAAACGGAATTGTCTGTCCTTAATATAATAATAAATAAATTCCCGCATTTTACTTGAACTCATTCATTTCTTGTGTTTTTATGGATAAGTGCAAAACTTGAACTCATTCATTTTTATGGATGCAATGTATAAGTAAGTGGTGTTTACATGTAAACTAACGCCAGTAGAATACTATATAAGGGGGGTTCCAAATAAAGGGGGAAAAAAATGGAAAAAAACAATTTTTTTCGGCCCCGCTTCCTTGCATGCCAGTTTTAGTGTCAATTATTTTTTTTTAATTTTGAAAATAACCTTAGATAAAAATAATTCATTTATTAAAATATAAGTTTTCTCATTAAGAAAAAAGCAAATCTGAATGGGTATCGGGAAATTTTAAAAAGTGCATGTGTTACAAATAAATAATAAAAAAAATAAATCTCGCTAATTGGATTTGTTCTCGTAAAATTTGATTTCTCTCAGGATTCATGGTCAATTCTTAATTGAATTCTCTCTTTCATAACACTTGTGAATTTAAAATGATTTCATGAGCTGATCGTCGGGAATTAAAATTTCATATATACATATACAGTCTAACCATTATTGCGATTAATGACATCATCACACACGTATAATTAAAGCAATGTTAATTTTTTTTTGTCTGTATGTGTGTCTGTGTGTGAGAAATGAGGTTACGAAGGTTCCCAAAGGTCGGAGAGTAATATAGTTTATTCAAAAAAGGAGGAGGAGGGGGAAATGAGATAAACATCGGTATGTTTATCTTTGATGCAATCATATTTATGTTTTATTTTAGAGCTTTGTGTAAAACTGGAATTTTTTCAATCAACGCTCAAATAGTCAGTTTAAAATAGCAAATTTGCAAGATGAGTTTATTATTGGGCGATTATTGCGCTCCCTGTACTCGAACCAGGACTACATGCTTTCGAGACGAGCTGACTATTTTTATTGCCCTCGGGCTTGGTCAAGTTGCTAGCGTTCCAGGCTGTCCTATGATTTTATTTAAGCCATTTGGATACCAAATGACTTAAATAAGAATGTGTGTGTGTGACTGTGACTAGTTGGGGAAAAAAGTGGAAATGTTAAAAAAAAAAAAAAAACTATCTTCATCCTATATCGTGTAGCTAAATTTTACATACAAATTCAGTAAATAATTATTATTTAGAACATTTATGTAAATTTATAATTTAATTTTTACTTTTTATTTTTTTTTTTTTTATTTTCTTATTTTTTTTTTTTATATTTTCTTATTTTTTTTTTTTATTTTCTTATTTTTTTTTTTTATTTTTTTTTTATTATATTATTTTTATTTTCTCCAATTTCTCAACAGGGATTAACTCCAATAACAGAGAGACGGAGGGTGATATTGGTATTGTTTAAAAATTTTCACAGCAAGTGGGATTTGAACCCGAGTTGCATACCAACTCTAGATTCCTAATCCTATTAGCGTTGAGCCTTCTCCTATCCTCTAAATCAGCGGTCGGGGAACCGGGGTAAATTACCCCAAATGAGATAAAAATGAAACTTTTGTGAGTAAAATTGAGTGAGTTTCAAAATTATCATGGGGGCTATAATATGAAAGATGCTAAAAAGAGGCGATTTCGTTTTTTTTTTTTTGCTCTTCGGGGTAATATCAACTTACACAAAAATATTTTGGGGTAATGATTAAAAAAGTTCCCTGACCGCTGGTCTAAATTAATAAAACCTGCACCAAAAAAAATTAAAAAAAAAAAAAATCCGATGAAAATCAGTCACGTAGGTTCAGAATATATGCATTACAAACAATAAATTAAAATAATTAGATAAATCTCACAATTATTGTATTATTATTCCATAATTAGTGATATAAATTAGATTTTAATTATATACAATTGTCTTGTATTTGAATAGAGAGAAGATTTAACCTATTTGGAATTTTTTCTCAAGTTTATTTTAAAGAGATTAATTTCGACCAATTTATCCCTTTTCGCACATAGGTTCCTTTTTAAGTCAACCGTCCTCTTTTTTGGTAAAAATAAATTTATTCATTTTATTTACATAAATATCATGGAACATCTATCAAAATTTGTTAGAATTATAGATACTGTCAGCACCGCCCGCTTTCGGCTCCCCACCATTTAGAGTTTAAATTTTTTTTTATTATATTCTTTCAGTGAACGTCCAACGCACTGATTTATCGAGGTCACCCATCCGATGTTTGACCGCCTCTGGCATTGCTTAACTCCAACGATTATGGGGATCTTTTCCGTTGTATTTGTTAAAATATTATTTTTTTTTTTATAAATTCAAAAAACAAAATTTTTTTTTTTTAATTGAAGGAAAAGTCTTAAATTACGACTTAAAACTTTAATGAACCATTTAAAAAAAAAAAAAAAAAAAACGTTTATTTACCTCTGTGCATTGTGCACTAAAATACTCTCTAATTCATGTACCCGTAACTAGCAAAATGGCCAGTAACCCGGTTCCAGACCCACAGAGACCTCAAAATGTATATTACCATCAAAATGCCATACAATATTTTTGGTAAAGAATATAAATAGAAGGATGGTCATAATTAGGAACCGAAACGTGTCAACATTTGAATTCTTTTCCCCTGAATAAATAATTACTTATGCAAAAGAAAGAAATTTTTATCTAAATCGGTAGTCATTTTTTTTTTTTTTTTGTAATATTAAATAATATTATTTAGGTTAACCAAATGCATTAATAAATAAATAAATGAATGATCAGCTTCTTGAATTTATAATTATATAAAACAAATATTAAGAAAAAAAAAAAGAGAAAATTAATTTTAATAAAAAAAAGAGTGATTGCATAAAATAAAAATTAAAACACGAACAAATATTAAATTATTAAATATATAGGGTCATCTCATGTGAGGGGATATCCCTTATTTGATTTAATAAAAAAAAAAATGACCTAAGTCTAAATACAATGGCGGATCAAATATAAATAAAACTTGACCAAATTTTTGAATAATTTCTTTTTTTGAACTCATTAATGTTAATGGATAAGTGCCATGTATAAGTAAGTGATGTTTACATGTAAACTAACGCAAGTAGAATAGATGCAAGCCAGAAATTTAATATTTTAGTGTCAATTATATTTATTTTAAATTTCTATATTATAACTACAGTATTTATTTTTAAAATAAAGACAAAAATACTTGATGATCTGAGTGATTGAATTTATTGAGTAGTCTGTGTCATAACACAGGGTGATAAAGTTTATGCTTCTTGTGCTAAGAGTCAAGGGTTCGCGTCACGTATCAAAATTTATTTCTATTGAATTAAATAGTCTAAATAGTCCTATATGCCGAAAAAAAAGTCTGCTATCATTGCATTTATAAAACACTGAGTCTAGAAAAGAACAGGAAAAAGAAGCAGCAAAAAATTGAGACGTTTCTGAAGAAATATTTTCCCATCTTTTCGACTAACGTTTCGGAGTTAGTCAGAGGGACACCATATGTGTATAATAATATTGCCATATATCATGAGTACAAACTCTGGGATCTTTTTTAGGCTTCCTCCTTCCCTCATTACCCAGCGATCCTCACCAATGATGACTCGGTCGTGCCAGGAAAAACCGGAAAAAAGGACCTCGACCTTGGCTCGATACAGTCCCGAGGAAGCGCTCCAAACGTCTTCGGCTAAATTAGTTAATTATTTTTTATTGCTTGTCTCAATCCTATATATTAATTAGCAATATTATTTAGAGAAAGAGCTTGATTAATTCTTTTAATTTTGTGTCTTGGACGAAGTTACAATCACACCAGATTAAATATGATAAATGGGTAATTAACTATCGGGATGACATCTTAAAAATAAAATAAAAAATAATGAAACTTAAAGAAGAAGAATGTATTATTTTCAGATTTATTTATAACAGTTTCAGCAATTCTGATGATGGCCGAAACTGTTATAGAAAAAATATCTTTTAAAATCTTGGTTGATTATTTTTTGGTTTTAGGTCTGTTTTTTAAGACCATTTAGTATACTTTTATTTTTATTTATTTGCCTTCTATTTGGTCATGAGTAAATATAACATAAAAATTATAATATAAAAATACATAAGTGTACAAAAACAAATATTTTACAAAATATATATACGAGTATAAGACCTTACAAAAGAATGACTTATAAAATAAAAATGATAAATAGAATGGACAGAAAATTAAAAGAATAACAAACAAGGCAATAACAATATGACAATAACGAACATTTGGTGTCAAAATTTTTTGAAGCCTAATTGCTTAACTTAATTAGGCTTAACTCGATTGTTACAGTCCAAAGCATGCCAACTTGATAGAAAGTGACAAAAAGTGACTTTTACATTATGAAGCAAAAGTTCTACCTCTACTTTGAAAAAAGAATTATTTTTCTTTTTTTTTTAATGAAATTTTTCTGACTGTGTCAAGGAAAAATAAAACGTCGACGTTGACACGAGGACGGGCTCAAAACGTTGACAGGTAAATTTAACTTTTATTTTTACTTGGTAGATTCCATCGCATATATTTATAGCAACATTATTTAGAGAAAGAGCCATGATTAATTAAATTAAAAAAAACTGACAAAGTTACAATCACACCAGATTAAATTTGGTAACTCTCTATAAATAAATAATTTTTGAATAAATTCTACTTTTATCGAATTTTGAACTCATCCATTTTTATGGATAAGTGCCATGTATAACTAAGTGATATTTACATGTAAACTAACGCCAGTAGATTACATGCACGCCAGAAATTTAATATTTTAGTGTCAATTATTTTATTTTAATTTTAAAAATAACCCTTTTAGATATACAATCTGAGTGATTGAATTATTAAGTAATCATTTGGAAAAATAACGACCCCAGGTCTTAGCAACGTGGTATAGATTTTGCTTCTTGTGCCAAGGGTTTGCATCCCATCTCATCGGGATGTTGGGTGTTAAAAAAAAAATAATAATGAAACTTAAAGAAGAACAATTTTCTGATTTATTGAAATTATAACAATTTCCACAATTCTGATGATGGTCTTTTCAACCGAAATTATCAATAAATCTGAAATTAAAAAATAATTAATTTTTTTTTTTAAAAAAAACATCTCAATTTTATTAAAATAAAAAAATTAATCCTTTAAACACGGAAAACACAAATCAATTATTATTAAATTCAAATTGATTAAAAAAAAAAAAATGTATAAATTAATCAACCTAACCTTCATTCACTTTATTTAGGGGGAAGAGAAATTTTTAAAAAAGTCATTATTCATAATGAATGAATGACTGAAATGAATGAAAGAACAAATTAACAACAGAAAAATTCGCTGAAGGCCGGGGAGGAGCAACAAGCATCTCCTCTTGTTGTTGTTGTTGTTGTTACGGTTGCGTCATAGAGTGAGGATCCCTCCTCCACTCTCACTTACTCTCTCTCCTTGAATTGGAATTATTTTATTTTAATCTGGTGTGATTAGCAACAATCCCTTCCCCGTTTCTTGCTTCCCTCCACCAGGACACCTGCAGGCGGCTATATATAAAAGGTACCGGGGCGCCTCCGGACAAGACAGTTGTTGTCTTTGGTGTGTGGTGCATCTTAGCTAACAAAAAAAAAAATGACAACGATTCAGGTGCGTCAGTGATAGTGTAGTGCCATGGATTTATTAGTGTGCAATTATCGTGTGTTAAAATACAGTGAGTTAATTAAAAATTTTTGTTCACAGGCCGTTGCTGCCTTCTGGTTGCTCTTGAGGATCATCCCGGGTGTTTTATCCCAAGGGAATCAATACCTGCCACCATCACCCGGTTATCATTATGAACCGCCCAAGATACCATTCCCGACAAATACTAGGCCACAGACACAGGCAACACCCACATATTCGCCTGGTGGGGGTTTGTTGCCAGTAACGCGACCACCGCCAACACCCCCGAGGCCGCCGACACAAACACGTCCTCCTACAGTCAGGCCACCACCTCCCTCACCGCCACCACCCACTTATCCACGACCAACGGCGCCGCCAAATAACCCACCACCGGGTGCTCCAGGGGTAAGTGAAAACTAAATTCTCTACTGGCGCCAGTGACATGTAAACAAACACCTGTTGCAATATAGAAAAATGAAATTGCCAAATTACAAACCCTGGGGGTTGTTTCCGTAGGCGGTTTTAAAAAATTTAAATCTAAAATTCTTATTTTCAGGTGATAGCCGAAATGATAGAATTTTTAAATGTTTTTATAAAATTCAAATACAAAAACCTAACAATAGTAAATTAATGGTAACAATTAGAAGTAGGCCCCCTAATATCTTTTATTTGGAAAAATAATCTGAATTCGTTAAAAAAAAGTCTATTCTTTCAAAAGAAAAAAAAATGTTTCGATCTTCTTCAGGAAATAAAATTTAATTTTATAAATAAAATAAATTTATATTTATTTTTAAATACAAAATCGCTTGGTGATGAGGATCAAAAAAGTTTTTTTTTTTTTTTTTTTTTTACTTTTGATTTTAATAAAATTCCAAAGAAAATAATTATTTTTTTAATTTGTGAGTTTTTTTTTTTTTAATTTAAATACTTTAAAGAAAAGAGTGCATTTTTTTAGATAAAATAAAATAAAAAACGACGTTTCGGTCTTCTTCAGAGTATCAAATCTCGTTTAATAAATTAAATAGATTTATATATTTTTAAATACATTAAAATCGCTTAGTGATGAGAACAGAATTTTTTTTTTTTTTTTTAATTTTGATTTTAATAAAATTTTTAATATGAATTATTATTATTTATTCTTAATTTATGATTTTTTTTTTAGTTTTAATTCTTTAAATTTTTTAGAAAAATAAAATAAAACAACGTTTCGGTCTTTCTCAAGATATCAAATATCAGTTTAGAAATAAAATAAGTTTATATATTATTATTATTCAATAGAAAAATCGGTTAATGATGAGGGCTTAAACGATTCTTTTTTTCTTAATATTGATTTTAATCAAAGAAAAAAATAATATTATGAATAATTATTTTCTTAATTTTTGAGTTTTCTAAATCTCAATTCTTTAAAGAAAAAAGTATATTTTTTAGATGAATTAAAAAAAAAAAACAACGTTTCGGTCTTCTTCAGGTTAACAAATGTCTATATTTTTTTTTTTAATACAAAATTGCTTAGTGTTGAAGACTGTAACGTTTTATTATTTTTTTTATTTGATGTTAATAAAATACACTAGGAATTATTAATTCTTTTTTATTTCAACTTCAAATGAAATGAATTCATTGTTAATGCTTTGCTGCTAAGGTGCCCGTAGAATATGTATGCAAGTTTTCTACTGGCGTAAGTAGCAAGCAATGCACTTATGAGCGAAGTCAAGTTAAACAAACAAAAAGGAATTTCCAATGAGACATTCTCTAAATGGAAATGAATATTTAATGAGCGCAAAAATATCCGCGTAGTTATTTTTAGAAAATGTTAATTAAATATTTTAGAGCATAAATAATAAATGTCAGATGATTTATTGCCCGATAAAAAAAAAAAAAATGAGAAGAGGGAGGGAGAAAAAATGTATTTTTCGCGTTAATTTAATTATATTCTAAGTGGTGTCCACACCAATTTTTTTGTGAAACGGTAGTGTCTTTAAAAAAAAAAAAAAAACATTCTAAATATATTTTCCAAAAGATGTGGCAAAGTGCAATCGATTCCTCATATTCCAAATAGTATAGATACAAAATTTCATCAAATTCGTTAAAACCGTTATCGAGAAACATATATACAAAAATAAGTTGCTTATTTTTAATTAATTTTAACAATTAAATTTAATAATTAATTTAAAGAGTTTTAATTATTAATTAAATTGAAAATAAAATTTATTTCAATTATTTTAACAAATTATTTACAATTGTGGGATTTAAATTTAATTTTAAAATTTCTTTATTTAGTAATATAATATTTTTTTTTATATTTGCAGGATTTAAATTCAAATTTTGATTTGATATTTGTGGAATTTAAGCGACAAATTTAAAAAGAGACATGATGATGGTCTTATTATTTTACCAATTATATAATATTAAATTATCAGAGGTAGAGCTCTCGTTTCATTCATTTTCCCAAACCGAGTGAAATTATTTTCTATTTTTTTAATAATAATAATTTTTAAAGAATACTAGTTAATTCACCAGCCAAAGGTGGTATTTCTATTTAATCAGTTAATTTTCTTTTAGTTCTTTTTTTTTATATGAAATATATTTAAATATTCCTTTGATTTAATTAATTTCTTAATTTTTTATACTAGTTGAAAGACTCGCCAAGGGTGGGAATTTTTTTTAGAGTTTCTTTTATATTAAATATATTTAGAATATTCGTTTTATTTGAATAATTTCAAATGTTGTTTATACTAGTTTAAAGACCTGCCAAGGGATGGGTAATTTCTATTTAATTTATTTTTATTGTTTCTTCTATACTAAAAATTTCGATATTTGTTTTATTTAATTAAATAATTTTAGAATTTTTTATACTAGTTGAAGGATCCGCCAAGGGGGAGAATTTCTATTTGAATTATTTTTTTGTTTCTTCTATATTAAATATATTTTGATATTCGTTTTATTTGAATAATTTCAGAATTTTTTATACTAGCTAAAAGAACCGCCAAGGGGGGGATTTCTATTTAAATTATTGCAATATTTTTAACTCTATATTAAATATATTTTGATAATTGTTTTATTTAATTAAATAATTTTCAATACAAGTTGAAGAACACGTCAAAGGTGGGCCATTCTATTTAATCAATAAATTTTTTTTGTTTTTTCTATAATAATAATATTTACGTATTCGTTTGAACTAATTAATTTTAGAATTTTCTTTAATGTGGACAGACTGAAGATTAAATCTTTCATATTCATATAAGTATATAGGAAAATTTTGTTTATATTGCGTGTGTCAACAGCTTCTTTAATAAATTTGATATTCTGATGAAGGTCAAAACACACTGAATGGTAGACACTCTCGTAAAATATTAAACATATTACGAACTACCAACGTAAAGAAAAAAAAAAAAACTTTTTACTTCCTCAAACAAGAAAAAAAAAATATTTTTTTTATATTCACTGCACATCTATGTAAAATAAAGAATCCAATTTAAGGCCGATTTTTGTCCTTCGTCATTTTATATTTATATTTATATAACGATAGCATGTTAATTTGACGCCGGTCTCATCTTCTTAAGGACATATAAAAGACAAACAAGGTTAAGTGACCAGCTCTGGTGACCCAGTTAGTTAACAGGACGGCATTACTGTGACTGTCTAGGGCGTACATAAGTGCAATGCATAAGTGTTGTTTACATGTTACAATAACTTGTAATTTTTTTTTAATGGCTAATAGACACAAGTTTTTCATTTTATGTATGAAAATTATAAACTTTTGGTTAAGAGAATGATGTTAGGCTTATAGGAAATGAAAAAATAGTATTTTTTGTGTAAAATAATAATGTCTTCATCAGATTTTTTTTAAGGATAATCATAAAAAAATAAATAAATATATGCATGGCTTGGAAAAACGAAATCATCAATTTACACGCTAAAAAAAAAACATGATGAAAACATGATTCCTTTATCGAAATGTCATTTTTAAAAGCGAAATTAAAATATTTTACACAAAAAAGAGGATGTGTTTTTTCTTTTTTTATTTATCAAACACCTATATAAAGATGTCCTCAGTGCAGTAGATGATTTTTGTGATACCTTTTGTCTATTTACGAATTTGTCTATATACTAACACTCTTGATAATTGATTTGTAAAATAACCATAAAAATTACCTGCCTATGAAAATAGCAACGCGAAAGTTCCCGAAATGTTTGCTTAAAAGATATTGTTGAAAGTTAAAATTAATCATAAACACTAGATATATGATATATGTTTCAATATACGTATTTATTGGTTAAATATTTCGTCACTTAGTGTGTATTTGTATTATATCTGGAATTTACACACTAAGTGCCCTAGTATGTAATCAATAAATATATTGAAACATATAATCCGATTAATTTTAACTATAGTTTAATTAAATTTAGATATTATCGATAATAAATAAAAACGTCTTTATGATATTAACATTCAGCATAGCCCTTGGGCTTTGGCACTGTGTGGGAGCATCCGCCTCTTGTGCCAGGGGTCAATTTAATTGGCTAACAATAAATTGAAATAAATAGAGACGTGGTCTAAAACACCTCCAATACCGAAAAAGAAATTTAAAAAAATCACTCAGCATAAAATAACAAAAGTGATATAATTTATAACAATTTCCCCGGGGCACTTGTTCCCATTTAATATTCCAAAACAGTTGGAATTATATAGAAGAAAATATTTATTGATACATGTAAATGAACAACAGAAATTTATCTAATAAAAATGCGCTCTAGTAAATCAGTATATGCCGTCTTAATAACTGGATCATTAGCTAGTAATTTTATGGCATTGTATTGCTTCTACGAGCTTTAAATAATGAAATATAAAAAAATACTGAATTGGAAGGGGGATGCGAAAATATAAATTTACCCCTGCGTGCATAATAACTACGTTATGTCATTTGAGGAAAGACCAATTAATATAAATGCTGAAACACTTGTTATGTTTACATACACTGGCGCCAGTAGAATACTCTACAAACATAAGTGTATATGTAAACATAATATTTATTGGTATAAATAATTGATGGATATTTTGACACTTAGTGTGTATGTGTGTGACACACTAAGTGTAAAAATATGTAATCAATAAATATATTGAAACATATATCATCCTAATAAATTGTACCTACTTATAATGTTTCAACTAGAGCCTCTTATCTTTTTGACAAATTATATTAAATTTATTGATTGATTATCATAATTTAGTTAAAAGGAATAAAATTAATCTTTTGAATTCCGGAACCTGAAGTGATGCTAGATGACGTCATAATCGGTCAAACTTTCCATTTTTTTGGGCCCGCAACAAGTTTTGTGATTTGCAAAGGAATTTAAGCATTCACCTTTAATGATATAGTCTTTAATAAAATGGCTGTAATAGAGATGATGGGTCTCTAACAAGTTAAAAGTAGTTATTTCCTTAATCTCAAATTTTATATAATAGATTGTTGTTTAAAATAGATTCCATTTATAAGGAATAAATTTCCTTTTAAAAGAAAGTCAAATGAATAACTTCATAAATATGCAGAACTATAAATTACAAGCATTATTAAAAAAAAAAAGAATTTTGAAAGTTTGTAAAAATTTTGAGATAAATATATGATGAGATTTAGCGCCATTGATTGTTTGCACAAAAAATCATAAATATAGAAAAAATCGTTAAAGCCGTCTTCTGGAAACAAACAGACAAAATTAATTATATATATATATTAATTAAATTTCACTAATTAATTATTTTTAAATAATAAAATTTAATTTATTATAATGTATTTCAATTAATTTAGCAAAATTATTTAATAATTGCGGGATTTACCATAAATTAATAATTTAATTTAGCAAGAATTTTGATATTTGCGGAATTTAATTCTCATATTAAATTGGCTATTTATGTAAGAGCTCTCGTTTCAACATTTGATTTCGTTTCTCGTTACTAAAATTATTTTAGCTAATTAAATACATAAATGACGTCATTTCGTTTATTAGAAAAGTAATTATAAACAGAGATGAATAAAAAGCAATGCATATTTCGAACTAACTGAAGCACTCTCTAGGATGAAATAAAAAAAATTTCTTACAAATTACCAGTCCAAGTTCGGTTAACACATTACTCAATTATGAATGAAATAAAATAAAATTAAAAAAAAAAAAATATATTTCTTTTTTGCTCATTCATAGCACATGTTTTAAGTTAAAACACTAAGTTAAAGCCCTTATGGGTTAAAACTTTTAATCCATAAGTGCTGGTGACAGTTCCTCAAATATCTCAAAATTTTCTTATCCATTAATGTTTTAATGAATGGAGATGACGCCAGGAGGAATTCTACTGGCGCCAGTTGCATTTTTCTATGAATAACAATTTTTTTAATTTTTTTTTTATCCATATCAAGAGGAAATTGTTCTCTAAAATTAAAAAAAAAAAAAAATAGAAATTTAGCTTCATAAATTTTTTTAATTTATTAAATAAAATAAACATGAATATCTGAAGTGAGCTCTTAAAAGAAAAAAAGAATTTCTATTTAAATTTAAATAAATAAAGAAATAATTTCCTGTTCTTTTCAGAAAAAGGACTTTCTGACTAATCATGTTAGGAAAAAGAATTAATAAAAGATTAAGATAAATATGATGAGTAGCGAAGAAACTGTTGGATTAAAGGTGAAGTCAAACAAAATATCATTGACGTTCCGATTTTGGTTAAGAACATCTTCAGAGAGCTATGAAACGTCAGTGATTTCTGTTATTCTTTAGCTCTATTCTTCATTTTGAAAAAATTTATTGTATTTATACAAATGTTATTTATTTTAATCATTCGAAATTCAAAAATAATTGGAGAGTTTGGTATAAACAAATAAATTAATTTAGTAGTCTTATATTGAGTCTCAAAAGTCGTATTTTGTTAAAAAAAAAAGCTAAAATTTTAGAAAAAAATTTCTAATAATCTAAAGGAACAAAAAAAATTTTAATTAATTAAATAAAGAAGCAAATGGGTTTATAGGCTCATTTGATAGAGCTTAAAATTCTGTAATTTTTAAGCCTAAACACGTCATAAATAGGTTAATTACATCACGAGATATTTCTCTTATTGTAAAAATTAAAAATAAATTAATGAATTATATTTAATTTTTTTTTTTTAATTTGTTTATTTATTAATTATTAATAAATAATTTAAAGAAAAATCTATAATTGTGGAATTTATATTTAAATTTATAATTACTAATATTCTTTTATTTTAATAATTGCGGGATTTAATGATCCAAATAAATTTTATTTAATTTAGAAAATTATAATTTTTGATATTTGCAGGAATTTATCGAGAAATTAATTTTCAATTGACGTTACGAAAGAGTGAGCCTTTCTTTTTTTTTTTTTTTGGCCGCGTTCCTAACGAAAGCGCCATTTTTCATTGATTATCCGCTGCTCTATGACAGAAAAGTTTGTTTATTTATCGGATGATGTATCAGATGTCCACAAACATAAACAAAACATCTTTTTTTTGGCGTTTCTTTAATGATGTGCGAATACGATTAAAGAGATTTTGTTTTTATTACATAATAAATTTTGATTTAATAGAATCATAGATCATCTAGGAGTTGATAAAGAAATTCTACATTTAAATGATAAATACTAGCTGTATTGCATGCATATGGAGTTTAAAGATTTTTTTACCAATTATTATTATTTAAATAAATATAATTATAATTTCTGATGATGACACTTTAATATCGAAATTTAAGTACATAAAGTGTTAAAAATATTACAATAATTTTTTAAATAAATCATTGAAGCTTATGACCTACTGTATTTAATTCTTTTTTTATTATTATTATTTTTTTAATTTTATTTTATTTTAATTGCCAAAATAAATAAGTATATAGACATAAATAATTTTACATTAATTTCTCATTTGTTTCGGTCTTCCGCCAGGACAATCTTCAAAACTACCAAGAAATTCTTCTCTAAAGCAATGTTTACATGTAAACATGCTATCAATTTTTTTTTTTTTTTATTTAATTCATATAATTTCAATTTTATGCAAAATTTCTTGAGAGAGAATAACTAATTTTATTCCCATAATTATTATTACGTTTATAAGAATAATTTATTTAAAAAAAATTATGAAATTTAAGAATTGCTAATGAAAGTAAAAAAATAAATAAATATTGTCTCTCTTATGTAAATGAGAAATTTGTTTTAAATCAAGAATAGGGGAAAGAAAAGTTTAAAAAAATAAAATTGACATGATGTTGCCCCTAGAGAACCGAAGAGAGATAAAAAAATTCTACTTTCAATATTTCTATAACAATAGAAAAAGAAACAGATTGTTTCCTAGTAAAATTCTAATCTAAATACTTATTAATCTAAAAACAATAATAGAATTATTCAAATAAAATTTAAGGAAATTTAGTTCCATTATAAAATAATTTTTTTTTTTTATTTGAGGGGAAAGCTTAAATTACGGCATAAAAACCCTCAATAGCCTACAAAAAAATCATTCCCCGGTTATTTACCCCTGGTGCATCGTGCACGGAGGCACGCACCAAACCCAAGTACCGGTATCTAGGTCGAGAGCCATCAACCCGGTTTCCTATGTTGGGAGTGAGAGGCCCTTCACCTCCCTACTCCCCAAAAATTAGTCCCTGACGGGACTGGTCTCCCCTTCGCCCCTCCTCTCATTCATATAAAATAAAATTAATTAAAATTTAATTAATATAACAAATTATTGATTTATAATTGCAGGATTTAAAATTAAAATAAAATATAAATTTTTAAAGTAAAATAATTCGATTTTCGGTTTAAATTTGATTTAGTTATAAAAATTACAACGTTTCGGCCACTCATTTTGTGGCCTTCTTCAGGTAAAATTCAGGTAAGATTATAAGAATCATTCCATGTCAAATCGATACACTTTTTAACCTCACCATCTCAGATTTCTATGAAATTTGGGTCATAGGTAGAGTCAATAGAGACTAAGAAAAAGCCCCAAATTCAAATTGATATCTCTTTTACATCTGTTTAATTCTCAATTCATTTGAGATTGTCACCGATGTAACAACCTTTATAATCTTAGCTGAATTGTACCTGAAGAAGGCCACAGAATGAGTGGCCGAAACTTTGTAATTTTCACAAATAAACTAAATTTCAACCGAAAACCTAATTCTGTTACTAATGATAACAATTGTGAAAGCCTAAACACCATAATTTTAAAATTTTATTTATTATCAATATTTGTTCATATTTGAGTAATTTAATTTAATTCAGAAATTCAATAATTTTAAGATATTCCGGGACCCGAGTATTTTTCCTGGATTCTCCATAGCGTCCTCTATAAGACTGCAAAATTTCGTTTCAAAATTTCCACGGGAAGTTGGTCAAACAGAGCGTGACAGACGGACACTCCTATATTAATAGATATTGTTAATTGAATTTAAAATTTTAAATTTATATCGCGAAATTATTAGCTAATAAAATTTTAGATTTTAAATTTAAATCCCGTAATTGTAGAAAACTATTGCTAATAAAATTTAAAATTTTAAATTTAAATCCCGTAATTGTAGAAAACTATTGCTAATAAAATTTTAGATTTTAAATTTAAATCCCGTAATTGTAGAAAACTATTGCGAATAAAATTTAAAATTTTAAATTTATATCCCGCAATTCAATTATCAAATAGAAGGCTTAACTTATACTGTTAATTGAAAATAAAATGATAATAATTAATGATATTCTTAAAGGATGTACTGTACATCCATTAAAGAATAAAAATAACGATCTATTTATGCCCTGATATTGGAATTAACATAACAAGGAGTGAAAATCACAATAACGAATACCACCCCGATACAATCTACTGAATGTCAATCAAATAAACAAATTTTTCCATTTTTCTTGAATTATTAATAAATAATCTAAAATCAATTTAAGAAGAAGGAAAAAAAAGGTTAGAGGTTATTTAAAAACTCGTTTCGTTTTTTAGCGTTAACGTTAGTTAACAAGGCTAAAGATTTGGGTCGTATCTTTTTGATATTTAAAAAAAAGATGACATTAATTTGAAAGTTTTTTTTTTTTTTTTTTAATCGCTACTAGCGTTATTTTGATTTATTCATCATCATCATCATGTCAAACTTGTTTGGGTGATGCTAAAGAGTTGATTCTCAAGGATCGTTTATTTATTTATTATAATGCATAAGTTCATTTAATAAAATAAAAAAATTGATTAATCATAATAAAAACAGATTGGAAGGCCAACTTAATAAATAATATTTATATTACCCGGATATTTCGAAATTATTTGCAAATAATTAAAATTTCATCTTTAAATAGATTGAGATATTAAAAAAAAAAAAAAAAATACTTGCTAACAGTTGCCTAAGCTCGTGGAATTCGTTATTGTTTTGAAAATTTTAATATAAAATTAAAAATATTTTTTCATTCACTGGCGCCAGTAGATAAATTTCTTGCAAGTTCATTTTTTACTGGCGCCAGTATTTATTTTAATTTTATATTTCCATGAAAGTTAATTTCTGGAATAAGTTAATCCCTATAATATGTCAATTTATGACACAACAAATGATTAATAGAAATAAATAAAAATTGTCTTTTAATTAAGTCAACGTTTCGTTATTTCTTTAAGCAATGTTTCATTTATTTTTTATTAACTACATTTTTTTGAAAAGTCCTAGATTTGGTTCGGGTTGGGGGAGGAGGCCTCCAGAGATTTTGCTGTAGGTGAGGAAGAGAAGCAATGTACCCGTAGACAAAGGGGATGATTTCAAACCCCCCTCCTCCCCCTCCCAAAATTGATTGACGAGTCTAGTAGTAATGTGTATACAAAATTACAAATATATTTTTAATTTGTCATAATTTATTTTATTTTTTTTTTTTTTTTGTAATAATAAACAATTAATTTTCAAATATATTATGGGATTTAAACCACAGTGTCATATTAAACAATATTTAAATATGATAGGATTAAAAATTAATTGTTTTGAGAAAAGTAGATTTATAGCTTGATGAAAATTAGAAGAAAGAAGAGCAGTTAGTATTTATTTAATTTATTTAAGGCCCATTATGCTAACGTTTCGGTCTCGGTCGAGACCGTCTTTAGGGCTGAAGATGGCCTCGACCGAGACCGAAACGCTAGCCTAATGGGTATTAAATAAATGAAATAAATATTAGCTGCTCTTCTTTCTTCATCCTGCTTCTCCATTATTTAATTGTTTATTATTACAAAAAAATAAAAATACTTTTCATTAGAAATAATTTTTCATTTGACATAATTTTTAAATCCTATGACATATTATATTTTAAAATTAATTGTTTAATGTGGCACTATAGTTTAAATCTCAAGACATTTAAAAATTACAAAAAATAAAAATTAAAACAAATTATGACAAATGAAAAATTTATTTGTAATTTTGTATACATATTACTTTTAGACTCGCGGGGATGGAAACAATTCCCTCTGTCTACGGGAATTGTTTTAAATTTTTTAAAAAGATAAAATATTTATTAATTTACTAATTATTTATTAATAAAGAGGCTTGCTTCTTGTTCGTATTTTCGTCGAATTATTTATTAATTTAAACACCTGAGAAAGGTAGACACCGTTGGGAATTAAATCATGGATGTTTCGATGTCCTACCACAGTGCCACAATCGTCTCTTTGAATTTAATTCCACATAAATCATAATAAGAACAAAATCAAATGTTTGTAGCTTTCTTAGAAAAAATTTACAAATTTTGTATAATTGATTAAATTAAGGTTTTGAATTTCATAATCCCGAGGGAAGAAGCAATCAATTATTTATATATTTTTTTGCCAAGCCGGTGGTCCATTATTTAATAAACAAATACAAAAACTTTATAAATAATAAAATGCCTATACTCTTTCTAATGATGTTCTACGTTGTTGTTGTTGTTTTGTGGTTTGCTAATCATCAATTAGAAAGAAAGAGAGTTCAAAAGGTTAATCGAACGCTTTTAATTGTTTTACAAGATGAGTGTAATAATAACATTAGTGATTTAATTTTACTATTAGGAAAGTGTTGATGACCTTAATGGGCATATAATTACAACAATTGAGGTTATGTATTTTCTTAGACTAATAAAAATTCCATCCTAATGCAATTTTATTCATAATTTGTTTTTTTTTCATTTGTCATAATTTAATTAAAAATATTATTTTTATTTTATTAACAATTAAAATTAATTAATTAACAATTTTTGTTATTCGTCATAAGATTTATGACTTCTCCATAAACATCATTATTAATAATCAATTGAATACATTTAGATAACAAAAAAAAAGAACGATTTGCTGATACAACCCATTCATTTTTTTTTTTTTTGTTTCGCTTCCTCGAACACATTTGAATTGAATTCTATCTTAGATGACGATATTTAATATTAAGAAAGAGGGAATTTTTAATAATAGGTTTTAAATGACGACCGAACGTTAAATGAGCAGAAAAATTCCTTTCAAAAGATAAAATTCAATTTGCATTGTTTTTCAATCAATCAATCTTTTTTGATTAGCTTAGAGAGACAAATTCTTTAATATCTCAAAAACGGATGGTTATTTTGAAAAAATGTATAGAACAAAAATCACTTGAAATTTGATTTTAGAATAATTTTTCTTATATCATTTTTTTCAAAGAATATAAATAACGAAAATATAAACAAAAAATTAAAAAATTGCAATAATAAAGTACACTTTATGGATTTTATTTAGTAAAACCAAAATATACATTTTGAAGTAAATAATCGATTTCTTAAAAATATAAAAAAGTCTTTGGGATCGATTATGAAGAAATTTAAAAAATATTGAAAAATTACCGATTTTTGTCAAAATATTGGTTTAACAAAAATTATGACAAAATAAAAATAATTTGTATAAGACAATTAATTAGGTTTATTTTTAACTTTTAATAAATTTTAGGAATTATAGTTTGTTTTTAAATTTGGCTACAAAAAATACACTATTTTCTTAAGTGAAAAAAAAGTAAAAATTAAACGATGATTGTAAGAAATTTTCTCCTGATTAGAACCATTTCATATTATTCTATGTAGTTTAATATTTTATTGATTTTCGGCTACTTGTTTAGGATGCGTATAGGCTCCTATAAAAAAATTGTCTTATACATATTAAGCCTATCATTTTTATTAATTTATTTTTTTATTTTGTCATAATTATTATTTTAAAATAATATTTAATTAAAATTTAATTATTATTTTAAAATAAAATTTAATTAAAATTAATTTTCAATAGTCATTAAATAAATATTATTTTTAAACAATAATTATGACAAATAAATAGAATATATTACATTTAAAATTAATTGTTTCAAAGAAATTAAAATTTCAAAATTTTGCGACATTTATAATAATAATAATAATTATTATTATTATTATTATTATAAAAAAGTTCATTTGAGTTTAAAAGTGACAAAAAAAAAAAAAACAAGATAATTATACTCTTTCTTAAAACATGATTATTATTTATTATTCATCAAACATAGCAATTTCTTCTTTTTCTCTTAAGTAATTTTATTTATGCAAGTTTAAAATGTATAATTTATCCCCCCTCACATTATAATTATTCTTTGATCTTTTAAATGTTGTTTGAAATAATAATATTGCAGGCGGAACATTCTCTGAATGGGAAAATTTTCTTTTTAAATAAAAGGTAGTTGTAGAGAATCTATGGCATGCATGCTATAAGCGGCATGTATGGAATTTTCACTGGCTAGTAAATTGCTAAAAGATTTTTTAGACGATAATAATTTTAAATATTTATATCAGATAAACTTTTGAGCAATATTGTCATAATTATAAAATAAAATATCAATATTTGTCATCCATATTACAAAAACAAAATTAATTAATGATTAATTCTTATCGACTTTTGTACTACAAAATTTTTATGACTTATAACAAACGTAAGTATAATAATAAAAACTTTGTAGTCTGTCATTTTAAAATTCTGAAATTAATTAAATATTTGGATGATTGGAACCCAAAACAACGAGAAGAAGATTCTATTCCTTCTTATGTGGTGAGAGAGTCCCTCCTCAAGGAAGGACATCACCTCTAGCATATAATAGATAGATTGAATAAAATAAACTACAGTAGAAATAGGATTAGTTTGTTAACTATGAACGCACGAGTAGGAGTTTAGTCAGAGATTAGTGATGTCTACTACCAGAGGTCGGGTATTTGTGACTACACGCTCAGATAAATAACACGGTATAATAATAATTTGAATGTCTTGCATTTACTTCTAAATTAATAATTCTAACAGGATATAATTATTTATAATCAATAGTAAAGGTTTTGAATTCTAAAATATGACTAATTAAAAAAAGATGATTCGCTTATATAAGTCCTGATGAAGAGAAAGATCTATGTTCGAAACGTTGTCATTAAATGAGATTTAATTTTCTCCTTTTAATTTCTCTTTCACTAATCATTTGTCAATCATTACTAATTTTCTTTTTCGTAATTTCTTTTTATCCTTGAGATCAATCATCTTAATTGACAATGATTTGTAATTAGGGCGGAGTATTAAAAAATAAAATCAACAAACTATTGATTTTGTATTATCTAATATGACATCGCACAAAGGATATAATTAAATTAGAGCACTCTTTCTTAACTCAGTTTGTTAGTTTAATTAAGTAGATAGATAACAAATAGCCCGAAATACGTGATTTGCGCAGCAGCATCATCATTTCCTTAGCAATTAAATCTTGCGTGAGGAGAAAAAAAAAAAACAGAAGGAGAGAGGCTTTCGTTATGACGTAAAAAAAAACAATCATTTGTATTACATCATTAAATGCACGATTACGCTTGCACAGTAGTAAGTAAGGGGAATGGAATCTGTCCAACATCAGGGGAATTTGTTGTTGTTCAAGAAACAAACAATTACTACTGTTTACACGCACACATATACAGGGCCTAGTTCCCAAACTCTCTTTAGTCAATTTGAATAATTAATAAGTATATTTGTTAATTTAATTAATTAATTTAGTAACAAAATCATTTGTCATAATTATTGTTGAAAAATATGAATTTGAATAAATAATTAATTAGGACAATGTCATAAATTGTTTTAATTATTTAAAATTTAATTATAAATCATAAATAAAAAAAAATGATTATTTTATGTCAATAAATTAATTTATATTATTTATTGAAGAAATTTATTAAAATTATTTTATTTTTAAACAATAAATTATGACAAAAAACAAATTTTTCATTAATTAATAAAATACTTAATTTATTGTATTGTTTTTTTTTTTTTTTTTTATTAAAATTTAAAAATTAGAGTTTGACGTCATAAGACAATAAATTCATTCTATTCAGGTTTTGATTGCAAATTAAAACAATATATTTATTTAGAACATTAGAAGTTATGTTTAAAAAATATAATATTTAAGAATACTAGCATACGTGATACATATTTCAAAACATCTTCAGAATTGATACAAATATTTCACTTCAAATATTATAATGAAACATATTAGCTCGTGTTTTATGTTTTAATTTGCTTAATTGCTTCAATTGGAGTTACCAATTTTAATTTTAATCGTTAATTAATTATCATTTTAATAAAGGTGCATAAATTTATTGTCGAGCTTAATATCAAACTTTCCATATTCTTAATAATGCGTGGATCACCATTTAGTGATAAACAAAAAAAAAAGAGTGTGAAGTGGCGGCCTCTAGAGTGTGGAACGTCCCTCAATAGCTATCGATATTGTAACTTCAAAATTAAACTTTTAAATCGCCTCAGTAACCGAGATAGAGAATCAAAAAATAAAATAAAGGAATTTGAGCTTATTAAAAATAAATAAGAATTTATTAAAAATTTGTTATTTGTCATAATTTATTGTTTAAAAATAAAATAATTTTTATAAATTTCTTCAAAAATCAATTAATTATGAAAAATAATAATACAAAATATGATATGATACAAAATTATTATATTTTTTTTATTTATTTATTGATAATAAGCCATTATCCAGAGGCAACCCTCAGTAAATACAATATATTACAAAAACATCATAAGAGCCATCAATTTTACATATTTTAGAGATCATATTCAAGCTTGAATTAAAGAGAGTATGTTAATATATAGAAAGAGAAAGTATTGGATTCATTTCAAAAATTCGATTTCAAGATTTTGACGGATATACAAGTTTTGAGGTCCCCTGAATCCAAAAAAGTGGTTTTCGCGACATTGGTTTGTCTGTGTGTTTGTGTTCAATTTCAAGCATGAAGTAATTGAGCTAAGAGGTTGAAATTTTATATTTAAGCTAGAGACCCTCCTGGCACGTGACACGAAGCTTTAGAACAAAATCGGCCAAAAAATACAAGTACTTTACAAATGTACTTTTTCAGTTTTTTTTTAATTTCTCAAAATTCGCTCCAAAGATTTTGGTTAAAATTCAAAAATTATTTATTTTTTAGATGCTCTTTGAAATGTATATTCTCATTTTGCTCTTTTATGAAGACCACTTTACTCTTGTACTTCATAACAAAGATAGGAGAGAAATGGTTGCCACCCAGAAACCACAGTACGTCTTATGTACGTACATAAAACCCACAATTCTTCTTATGTACCTAAAAAAAAACAACAACCCCTCTTTTCTACCAACATAAAACGCCCTCTGCTGCCGGGGTGGTAACAAAATATAAATATTTTCCCACATTTATAAATTGTACATCTTGAATTCTAATATATCGGCGGAAATTAAATATATCTCGACACAAAAAATTTGGAGTGACAAGCACAGAACATGTGCTGTGCTACAGTCACACCAGATTTTTTTAAAAAAGAAAAATGTGATCAGACTTTATTTATTTTTCTATTTTTCTCTCTCCCATTCATTATATCTTATTTTAATTAATTATATAATGCGATTATTTTTGATTAAGATCTTGTTGATGGGAAAGAGAAAGAAAAATTTTTTTTTCTATTTCCCATACGAAAATTGTTTGTCATTACAAATGCATTATTGTTGTTGTTTGATTGAAACCAAATATTCAAAAAAAATACGTATATCAAGTAAAAGCAAAATCACTTTAAAATTGTTGATTTTTCTAAGGTAGTTGCCCTAACTTGCCCCTTCCTACCTTCCTGGATACGCCCAAGTCTAGTCAGAAAACCGGAGAAGCAGCAAACAGAAGATTTAAAAAAAAATGAGAAAGTAAAAAATATTTTTAATACTGAGAAGAATTAAGCTTTTACCGCTTGATTTAATACAAATGTCGACGTTTCGGTCTTCATCAGGACATGTGTGTTTTGTTTGTCTCGAGCTCTTGGCAACTCCTGACATACTGCCAAGAGCCTCTCTAAGCTCCAACATGTCTTGATAAAGGCCGAAACGTCGTCAACATTGTTATTCACTAAAGCAAGAAAAGAAAAATATTTTGTCTTTATTTGGTTTCGGATGCCTTAATTCTCCTCAATATTAATTATTCATTCGCCCATTATAAAAATATTTTTATATTATTGACGTTTCGGTCGAAAATCATGACCTTCTTCAGGGAACTTATTGTTTAAAAGAAGAGAGATTTATGACCAAAACGTGCCACTTTCATGACATTTGTTGTTTAAAATAAGATCGAGATTTGTGATCGAAACGTGCCTTATTCAGGACACTTATTTTCGAAGTAGGTCGTGATTTGTAACCGAAACGTCGGTGATATAAAAATATTTTTTATTTAATCTCCTATCAGCTGCGTTTCCCGTTCTCTAACAAAACATTTTTTTTAATTTAAAATTAAGTTAAAAAAAAAATCCCCGAATTATTCTAAACTTTAATTATTTGTCTGTTTGTTTGTTTGTCTAGCATGTGCACGTGCCTGGCAATCCGTATGATTTCAACTACGCCGTGAAAGATGATTATTACGGAACAGATTATTCGCATAATGCGATCAGTGACGGAGATCAAGTGAAGGGTGAATATCGTGTACGATTGCCTGATGGCCGGATGCAGATTGTCAATTATGTGGCGGATTGGGCGACGGGATTCCATGCAGATGTCCGATATGAGGGACAGGCGCAGTATCCACAGGGACAGCAACAGGGCGCTGCCAGCTACCAACAACCTCAACAAACCCTTGGCGGACCATACTAAACAAAACCTTGGGTGAGTAAGTAATAAACATATAGGTGTTAAAAAGTAATGTAAGCGTTAAAAAATGCTATTCAAAATCACTTCCTCAAATAGCAATTCTATAAACAAAAACTTTAAAGCCAAAGCGTTAACATTTAGTAAATAGTGTTAAAAATCTAGGGGGTGCCTTTAATATTTTAAAATCGTGTTTAAAATAAAAATGGCGTCCTTAATCTAAAAAGTAAGGTTATGATTTTGAAATAAAAGCAACATGTTAACGTCGCTGTTAAAACTTTGTTTAGAGAATAGCATTTCATGTATGGAATTTTCACTGGCTAGTAAATTGCTAAAAGATTTTTTTAGACGATAATAAATTTTAAGTATTTATATCAGATAAACTTTTGAGCAATATTGTCATAATTAAATATCAATATTTGTCATTCAATTTATTTACAAAAACAAAATTAATTAATGATTAATTTTGTTATCGAATTTTGTACTACAAAATTTTTATGACTTATAACAAACATAAGTATAATAATAAAAACTTTGTAGTCTGTCATTTTAAAATTCGGAAATTAATTAATAAAAGAAATTACAGTAGAAATAGGATTAGTTTGTTAACAATGAACGCACGAGTAGGAGTTTCAGAGATTAGTGATGGATGTCTACTGCCAGAGGACGCTGATTTTTTTTACATTACTTTTTAACACCTCTTTAGCTTGTCTCATATTGTTATTTTGTAAAAAAAAAAAACTTGAACTTCAAAGCGTTAACATTTAGTAAATAGTGTTAAAAATTAATGTCATGTCTAGGAGATGCCTTTAATATTTTAACGCCGTATTAATGCATAAAAAAGTAAGGTTATGATTTAGAAAGCTTTGAGATAAAAGCAACATGTTAAAAATTTGGTTTAGAGAATAGCATTTTTTAACGCTTTAATTTTTAACACCCAATTTATGATGTTAAATTTTAACGCCTGTTTTTAGAGAATAGACCTGGCTATGTGTTGACTTCTGAATTTAATTTTATTAATTGTGACAATTAGAAAAATTCGATAACAAACGTTAAAAAAAAAATATTCTTGAAGCCCATTTGGGGATTTAGAAAAAGTACGTCAATTCATTAAAAGAAAAAGAATCTTATCGTTATTATTTAGTAGAAACAGTCAAAGTTAATTAACAAGTTGGAAGATTAATTATGTTAACTTTTTTTTTTTTTCAAATATTCGGAAATAATAAAAAGTTTCGGCCCCAACTAAACCATCATCAGAACTAAAAATAAATTCAGACATTACAAAACAACTAATAGCATCAGTAGTTGCTCCGTAATTTTATAATGTCTGAATTAATTTCTAGCCCTGATGATGGTTCAGTAATGTATTTTACATCTAAATAAAGGGTTTACATGTGCATTATGCTTAATATACAAAACCGACGTTTTCTCTTGTTTCAGATGATTAATTCAGAAGAAGATCCTCATAATCTAAATGCACACACAAACATATAAACAAAACTGCCCGACATACAAACATACAAACAAACAAAAAACTTCAAATACTCAAGTGTTTTTTATATATTATTTTATTATAATTCTAAGCTATTTTATTTATTAATACTTTACTTTTTATAAAACAACTTTTTTTTATATATAAATATAAATAATAAAACAACAAAATTGTTGTATTGTGATTTTGAAAAATAAAAAAAAATTTTTTTTTTTTTTTGAGATTATCTATTTAAGAGATGTTGAGTGTTATTTTGATCCTCTCTAATGACGCAATCACTGCTCCTTTATGCTTAAGAAATTCTCTCACCACCTTTCAAAAAGGTCTCCTCTCCTGAATGAACTTGAAAGTTGGTGTGTAAAAAAAAAAAAAAGAAGTGAAAGAGGAATTGAAGTAAAGGGTAAAAATTTGAAAAGAGAATGCAAAATTCCAATGAATAAGACAGTCAGATCCTTCTCTCTCATCCCCTAAATCAGTGGGTGTAATTTATTTTAATAATTTAACAGAATTTTTTGAACGGCTTAAAACAACTGGAAAAACACAAAGAGGGGGGAAAAAACGGAAAAAATCAGTCAAGTAGTTTCAGAATTAATGAATTACAAAGAAAAAAGTTAAAATTATTTTACTACAATTAATGATATAATATTATAATGTATTAAATTTTATTTTTCATTTTATTTTATTTTTCATTAAATTTTATTTTATTTTTCATTAATTTTATTTTATTTTTCATTTTATTTTATTTTATTTTTCATTAAATTTTATTTTTCATTAAATTTTATTTTATTTTTCATTAAATTTTATTTTATTTTTCTCTAAATTTTATTTTATTTTTCATTTTATTTTATTTTTCATTTTATTTTATTTTTCATTACATTTTATTTTATTTTTCATTACATTTTATTTTATTTTTCATTACATTTTATTTGATTTTTCATTATTTATTTATTTTTTTTTTTTTCAATAATTGTGAGGTTGTCACTCCTTCGTTTAGTTCTATGATTACGAAAATTCCGGGACGTCTCTTTAGTTTCACGAATAATTAAATATTCAATTCAATTTTATAAATTCTTCTTCTTTTGTCAATTAATTAATTAACTGTTCATTTCAATTAAAATTAAAATTTTAAGTTATTTAGTAGAATAATAAATAAGAGATATAATTCTTAGGACAGTGAAAAAATGAGATAGAAACTTATCTTTCTTGGAAAAAAATCTAAAGGATGTAGAGCGTATATAAATACATATAATAACCTCTTTTTTTTAATTAAACGAATTTGGACGAATAGGGAGGGTGACGGGGGGATTTTTGAGAGTCTCTTTTACTATTTTATATTATTTTTTTAACTTTAAAAAATTTCAATAATAAATTTAATTTAATAGTAAAAAAAAACTTGCCTATTTTTTTTTCTTACTTTGCTAGAACTAAAATTCAATTTATAAGTTATTTGATAGAATAATAATTACGAGATGTTAATTCTTAGTTGGACAATGAAAAAAGATATAACTTCTCTTTTTTGGAAAAAAAATCTAAGGATGTAGAACGTATATAAATATATATAATAACCTCTTTTTCCTAAATTAAACAAATTTGGTCAAGAAGAAGGTAAGTGAAAGTTTCTCTTTTAGTATTCCAATAATACTTCAGAAATTTTAATTATTTTTCAAAAATCTAATACAAAAAAAAAAAAAATTATTTACTTATTATATTTTTGAATTATTTCTCTCTTTACATTGTTCTTTTGGGTTTCATTCAATTTGAAGAGTTCTAATTGTAAAGCGACATAATTAATATTTGACTCCGTATAATATTGTCCTATAAAATCTGGTCACGTCTCATTCATTTCAGATATTTTATGAATACATATTAAATTTTCAAATTTATTATTCCTCTTCTACTTTTCTACTTCTGCACAATTAAAATTTAATTTATATCATCTTTTATAGAATAATAATTATGAGATTTAATTATTAATTGGATATTGAAGAAAAAAAGATGAGTTAACCTCTCTTTTTCTTGAACATAAACAAGAGATGTAGAGTGTATATATGTATATAAATTTAAAAAATTCATGCGTTTATTAGTTATAATTTTTATTTTAAAATAAACTTTAATTCAATCGAAACCCAATTGACATAATTTTTATGAAAAAACAGACAAAGAGAATTAGAGAAAGAATAATCAAATCTTTGATTTGTCTTCTTTTTATATATATACAAAATATCATTTAATAATAAATTGGAATTATAATTTATTGAAATTTGAGAAAATAAATTATGAGATTTAATAATTATTTTAATTTTTAATTGATTTTATTGTTTTTATTAATAATTAAAGTTATGAGTTAACCTTTTTCTTTCTTGGGAAAGAAAATAAGAGATGTAGAGCGTATATAAATATATATATAGATAAAATAACCTCAAAAATAACGAAATTGGGAACTGTCTCTTTAAATTTGAAATAAACAAACTAAATAGAGAGAAGCTTAAGAACGAGTTTATAAAATCCACAAATAAATTTATAAAAAAAAAAATATGTTTAAATTACGTATATTTAATATATTTTTTTTTTTGTTTGTTTAAATAGCAAGTAAAAAAAAAAAATGAATCATCAAAAAAGAGATTGGAAAGATGACATTTAAAAATCATTTTTTCATCATCATCATCATCTGCAGCAGCATTGGGAGGGAATGGGTATCGTAGGAATTCGATCTCTGTCTGCCAATGCGAGAAAGAGAAGGTCATGAACAAAAAAGAGTTGGAATCTACATCCATCGATCCATCCACCCACACCCTTCTTTTGATTGACATTTAAAAAAAAAAAAAAATAGAATAATGATATGAGGGTGTTTACAAAAAGTGAATCCCTTTCACAGTGACCTTGCCTCCTCATCCTCCTCCTCCGTCGTGTTTCTTTACTGCTGCTTTATGACGTCAGAGTGTAGATGAGAAATAAATTGCCTCTTTAAAGTGGATTATTTTTTATAAATTAATTGAAAAAAAAAATTGCATCTTCCATGGATAGAAGAACGTCTATATTTCATTAGTTTATATGCTTCAACGTTTCGATCCCTATTTTATTTTATTTTTCAATAATTATGAGGTTGTCCCTTTCTGTGCTTAGTTCTATGATTACGAAAATTACGGGACGTCTATTTAGTTTCACGAATAAATATTCTTCTTTTTTTTTAAGGTTGTTCGGACATTAAAGCACTCTATAATGATTAAAAGCTAATTTTTCAATATGTTATTAATCACTATCACATACGTTTAAAATAAAATTTTGAAGCAGATCTGACGCAGGGTTATCGTGTAATTTATTATTAAAAATTTGAAATTTAACATGTAGTCTATGGGGAATGTCGACGAAACGCACACATATCGAATTATATAGCCACCTCTGCAATAGATACAAAAACAAAAAACTTACATTTTATCAATTCACTTCCGAGGAATACGTTAAACATAAAATCAAAACTTTCTTCCGAATGCTTTTAAAGATATTTTAACATGAAAGTCAAAAAAATCCCGAAAACGACAGTAGGCCAAATTACAAAAATAAGGAAGTCACGAGACTCAGACCTGTCTGGCAACGTCGCATAAAATAATACTCATTTCTCGCTGTCACCTGCATTTTTTTCTATTTTACGATATTTTTTCTCTCAAATCGTCCATTGTGTTTAAACTGATTTGCATTAATCATTGTAATATAGTACATTAAATAAAATAAAATTGAAGGCTTTTAAGATTTAAAATAAACAGCTGATGAATGCAATGTTGCCAGATCTAGAAAACTGCTCAAGTCAAAAGTCATTCATTTATTATTTTTGGTAATTAAATTATTAACTTAATACAATTATAAACTCTGATAGGTCACGACTAAATTATAATAAGGAATTTTGGCATTCAAATTTTTCATTTTATTTAAAAAAAAAATTTAGATTCTATTATGACTTACGGAGTACTATCCGAACAACCTTAATTTAAATTAAAAAAGAGATATCTTCTTCTATTTTTTGTAAAAAAAATCTAAGGGATGTAGAGCGTATATAAATATATATAATAATAATAATGGAAAATAAAATAAAATTTAATATCATATTATATCTTTATATTATATCATTAATTGTAGAAAAATAATTTTAACTTTTTTTTTCTTTGTAATTCATTAATTCTGAAACTACTTGACTGATTTTTGGAGTTTTTTTTTTCGTCATTGTCTTTTTCTGTTGTTTTTAGTGGTTAAGGTGAATCGTCTTCTAACGGTTTTTCGAGACGCGCATCTTACGTTTCTTTTAAACATGTTGATGGACATGCTCTCCCAGTATATTTATGCCGATATGCGGATATTCTCAAAATATAAATGGCCGGGATCCCTTCAACTGTCTCGGAAACCAATCCCTGTCAGACATCTGATGACCTTCGTCATCTAACAAATTTCATTTTCGTACACTAAAGATAATCATCTAAATATTAAAATTTTTGAGATTTCATAAAAGTAAAAAAAAAAATTTCAAAATTTTTAACTTCTGCCGAGAGAGTGAATACACAAATTTACTCTTTCAAGAGGCTCTTTGACGTTAATTATAAAGACATAAGCGCCGCGCACACCTTTATTTAAACTATCAATGATAGATACTTGAAAACTTTTACTTTTTATTCATCATTTTAAACAAATTAAACCCATCCCATCCCTCTACTCTAAACAGTCAAAGGAATGATGCTCTCTCTTCACGTTGTGGTGGGTGGGTTACTTTCATGGGAATAATACTTGGGTGGGTTCCGGTTTCCTTCCTCAGGAAGAGGCATCACAAATAGAATTGGATAATTTTTTTCGTATGAGATGGATTTGAACATAACTGTTTTAGTAAAAGTTGCAAAACTTTCCCACTCTTTTTAATCACAGCACAAGGAGGCAAAACTGTTCGCATGTTTTTGCTGATAAGATGGCGTTAGGAGTCCAATTTACGAAAATTTGCCAACAGATAGCAGGATGGTAGACGTTATTTCATCTCATGTATGTGTTTAATTGTCGTTGACCTTTTAATTATGAATAATTATTATATATCTTTTATAATAGCATCAAAATATAGGCCTTTAAGTGATCTGATAATGCCGTAAAATAACCAGTCCAGCCACCTATCGGCAGAATGCTCGACTATTTTGACTGTTTTTTTAAATTACAAATCATCTAAACTTACTTTAAATTTTTCATGTGATTAATAATAATAATAAATTCATTTTTAAATTTAAAAAAAATTTTTAAATTATTTTAAGTTTTTTTTTTTTGTTTTTTTTTTTTTGTTTTTGTTTGAAATAATTTTCATAATTTTTTCATGTCATTAAAAAAATTATAGCTTTCTGTTACAATAATCCCTTATAAATTTAATTCATTTAAAAAAAAAAAGAGATTTCTGATAAATAATTGTGACTACAGATTCTGAGGAAGAGTGTGATTGTCGTTCGAAACGTCGATAGATAAATTATTTTTTTTCTTTTGCTGAATCCGTCCCATATACAAATATTTATATCTATATTTTTTTAATTTTTATTCCCTATAAATTTGAAATTTTTACAATTCAATATTCGCTAGGGTTTTTGAATTTTTCCAAAAGGTGTTTAATTATCTTTATGAGCTCATTCTGATATATTTGCAATTGAATTTAATCTGAGTCTTTAACTATCACGTCACATTCATTTCAGATATTTTATGAATACATATTAAATTTTCAAATTAATTATTATTATTATTCTAATTTTGCACAATTAAAATGTAATTTATATAATCTTTTATAGAATAATAATTATGAGATTTAATTCTTAATTGGATAATGAAAAAAAAAAGATGAGTTATCTCTCCTTTTCTCGGACAAAAACTAAGAGATGTAGAGCGTATATATGTATATATATATAACCTCTAATCGTTAAATCAAAATTCAATCTAAAATTGAAATTAATCAAAATTCATGCTTTTATTAGTTCTAATTTTTAATAAAATCAATTTTACTATAAATTTTAATTCAATCAAAACCCAATTCGTCTAATTTTTTTATGAGAAAACAGTCAAAGAGAATTAGGGAAAGAATTATTGAAACTTTGATTTGTCTTTTTTTTAACAAAATATTATCATATAATAATAATAATAATAATAAATTGAATTATAAATTATTGAAATTTGAGAAAATAAATAATAATTATTTTAATTCTTAAAATTTATTAAAAATAAAAGAAATGAGTTAACCTCACTCTTTCTCTTGGATTGAACGTAAGGGATGTAGAGGGTATATAAACATTGAGATTAACATAAGAGTTAAATTATTAGCTTTTTCTTTAATAGGAAAGGAGAGAGAGGGAAGTTTGATTCTTCGCTGCTCAAAAAAAAAGCTTATATTCTTTAGAATATCTTTTTTTTTTTTTATTTACTAATTTTATGATACTAAACAATTTTTTTCTTTTCTACTCAATCCATTGTTGATTAAAATTAACGAAACATTTCAAAAATAATGCCAAACTAGCTGGAGGAGTTTTAGAATAGAGATAAAAGTTTCGCTTCTCTTTTTAGAAATGTTGTATTACCGGGATCGGTGTGTTGAAAAGCATATAACAGATTTTAAAAAAGAAAAAAATATATATATTTGAAATCTCGCACTGTTAACGGGATTCCAAGGTAAATGAACATTTCAAGTGTTTAAATAAAAACATCATTTTATTTTGAAAGAGAGGAAGCCGACGATAAGAAAGGAGAAGTGAGGAGAGAGAAGAGAAGAGGACAATGCATCGCTTTGCAGGTCGCGAGGTCAAGGTCTTCAAAAAAAAAAAAAAAAAAAAAAAAAAAGTGCCAATCAAAAGTCAAATAGACTGCGAGTTCACTCATCAAATAGATTTTTTTTTTTTCAACTATGAAAATATTCAACTTTCTATTCTGTATATATGTAGAATTTCGCATTCATATAAAAATGTAGATTTTGAGGCCCCCTCAAAAAAGTGGTCAGTGTATGTTCAAAATTAAGCATGAAGGAAATGAGCTACGAAATTGAAATTTTATATTTAAGTTAGTCACCCCCCTGAGACTTGACACGATTCTTTTGAACAAAATCTGCCAAAGAATACTAGTACTTTACTGATATACTTTTTCAGTTTTTTTTTTAATTTCTCAAAATTCGCACAAAGGATTTTGATTAAAATTCAAAAATCAATTATGTTTTAGATGCTCTTTAAAATGTATATTTTCATTTTGTTCTCATATCTGTTTGAAGACCACTTTACTCTTGTAATTAAAATGAAAGATATGAGAAATTGCGCCGGAAACTAAACATATGGTGTGACAAGCACTGAACATAGCTTTAACTTACTGAAGGTAAGAGAAAGTTGTGTGATGTGCGACAAGTATTTTTTATCTTTATTTTTCAAAATTAAAATTAAAATAATTGACACTAAAATATTAAATTTCTGCCATGCATGTATTCTACTGGCGTTAGTTTACATGTAAACACCACTTACTTATACATGGCACTTATCCATAAAATGGATGAGTTCAAAATTCGATAAAAGAAGAAATTATTCAAAAATTTGGTCAAGTTTTATTTATATTTAAGGGATATTCCTTCTACCTGAGATGTATATTCTCATTTTGCCCTTAAAGTTATTTGAAGCACACTTCACTCTTGTACTTTATAAGAACTAATTATATATCGACACAAAAAATCGGGCGGGACCAAGGGCGGATACAAGAAGAGGGGGTAAAAGGGATAATTACCCCCCCCCCTCCCGAGACTTGAGAAAAATATATTTTTTGGGCAAAAAAATGATATTTTTAATATAAAATTTTAAAAACTAAAAATTTGATTTGTATATATATTCTGGTGAACAACTAAAGAATGCACCTTTAAATTAACGATAATAAGAAAAAATTGTGTGCTGTGCGACCAGTCACATCAGATTACCCCCCCCCTCTGAGAAACTCCTCTGGATCCGCCACTTGGCGGGACAGACACAGAACACAATTTTCACTTACTGAAGTTGAGTCAGTCACACCAGAATTTTTACTTTTTTTATGTAAATTTTTATTTATATTTTAAAAATTTAAAATTGCCATTGATATTTATTATTTCTAAAATGAAGATGCCAGTGACGTCACACGCAGAGAGTGAATTTAAATAACAAAAAGATAATAGAGATATGACATGACTGCTAACTGACATTGAAATGCCAAATTGACAAACCTCCCGCCCGCCCCCCTTCCTCTCCCACCTACAAAACACCTCTAGAGGTATTTAATGTTGCTATTAACTCTCTCTTTCCATCTTTAAAGATATAAAAAGTCTAACTAACGAATTGCCTATTCTTGAAGAGCCACACGCTTTTATTTTAAGTCATAAATAATAAAGAATTCACCGTTGGCACTAGTTGAAACATTATCCGCCTTCGGTGAGCTTGGCGCCTAGACAGGGGGGGCTCGTCCCCCTGGACTCCCCGTCAGCTGGCTCGGGCCTCGCCTGCGGCGGACTCTCGCCTCTTCTTCTTAATTATGTCAAGAAAATTATTATTATACCATCCCAATCCAGTGCCCCGGCTTGTTTGCATTCATAGAATACACAAATGCAAAGAATACATAAATATTTCTCTATACATTTCCTATGGGAGAAATCGTAAATTTAAGAATTAATAACTCAAAAAGTTATAGGAATTTTGGGGTGAAAATATTTTTTCTGTAATCCTGAGAAGGTCCTCTTTATGCATAAAAAATTTCATTTCAAAATTCCAACGGGAAGTTTCCTAAATAGAGCGAGACAGACGGACGGACAGACAGCGGACATTAGCGAATTATATTTATTCATTTATTTAGTTAAGAAATATTCACAAAAAAAAAAAGATATATAGATTTTCATTTAATTCAAGATAAATGAATAACACTAGGTTAAGTTTCAAAAGTTTTTTTTTTTTTTAAATTAAACTTAACCTTGTGTTATTTATTTATCTTTAATCAAATGAAAATAAATATTCATCAATTTTAACATCAAAAATGAGATTATTTCTCTGTTTTTAGTTCAATTTAAATAAAAACATTTTTTTTTATTATATATTTTTTTAAAACATTTTATCGTAGGCCGCGCGGCTAGTATAATATTAATAGAATATCATTAAAGGGCTTAAGGAGGCGAAGCTATTCTTATGATTTTTGCTAAGAGATCTTAAAAAAAGTGAGCAAAAAACATAACTCTTACGAAAATTTGCCAACAGATGGCAGGATGGTAGGGCTATATTTAATCCCATGCATTTCGTTGATCTTTTAATAATGAATAGTTTATATATAACAGCATCAAAATATAATAGGTGATCTGATAATGCCGGCTGTTAGACTAGTCTGCCATCTTTTGCAAGAGTGCTCAACTATTTAGTACGTTTTTTTTTTTAATACCAAATTTTTTGTACTTTGTCCCCACTTTATTTAATTATAATTTTTACTTTTTTAGATTAAACAAAAAATTAGGATTATCATAATAGAACGTTTTTTTTTTGTGTTTTCTATAAATATAAAAAATTAATTTGCGTTATTTTTTTTAATTAATTTGATTTAATTGAGGTGTATAGCTGATAATATGATTTATTTAAGGTTCAGGAAATCTCAAATGAGCAACGCAACTAGTTGTTTTTTCAATTTTTATTTAAATGCAAAGTGCCAGGACCAACGTTTCGGTCGCATATAGGACCATCATCAGGGCCAAGCCATTGTCAATGTATTATTCCTCATGGTCATATTGGCCAAAGAAATTATTAATAATGCAATAAACTCAATGATCAAATTATTAGAAACAGTGTGTTATTATGGAGTGAGAGTGAGTGAATGATTTAATTAATCATAATTTAAAAAAAAAGCTTTCTATTAAGTAAAATGCTCACAAATTTCAATCATTTTAAAAAAAATTGCATTAAAAAATACCTTAAAATGCCTCAGTATTTTCGAACCAAAAATTCAATGTGGCCTCCTGAAGCCAAAACTTTCAAATTGCATATTTATTTGTATTTTTTTTATTATAATATTTGTAATAGAAGGAGTGAAAAAAAAAAGAAAATAATTTATTTATTTATTTATTTATTTATTTATTAGTTTGCAGTTACAACTTGAGCTTCATGAATATAGCACATGACAAGCTGTTTATTTTGATAGAGGCGTGACGTCACACGAATATTGGCTTTCAACAATGGAAAGAAGCTCACTTCTGTTGAGACAATTGGCGCTCGGTTGATTTTATAAACACCCTGTAGAGAACAAAAAAAAAAAATCTCTTGAAGAAGAAGCGAGATTTCTACATCTAGGAGGATGGGTACAATTGATACTACAAATGAGAAATTTCCGGCCATTTTATGAAAGCAAAGAGTTTAATTTCCACCAGGTCAAGGAATAAAGATGATGAAGAAGGCTAATTCAATTAATAAATAAATAAAATAATCTTTCTTCCCAGTATTGTTTAAAATCTCTCTTTTTTTTTGAATATTTATTTATTTATTATTATTTATAATATTATGTGAAATGCATAGATAGCATGACTAATTTTTGTAATTTGAGGTATTTACTCTGTGCATGGTATTGTGACACGGTAGTAGAGGGGAGGTAGATCTAAATAATACAGAAAAGTCCCTGATTTGAATTAAAAAAAAAAAAGAAGCAAAACTTTTATTTTAATTCTAAAACCAGAATTCTTTCACTAATTTTATTTGATTGTTTCGCATCAAAATTAGATGAATTGAATTAAAGTTAATATTAAAATTGATTTTATTAAAAATTACAACTAATAAACGCTTGAATTTTGATTAATTTCTAAGTTAATAATTAAACTCCTTCTAAGGTAATCTCAATATACGCTTATATACGCTCTAGATCCCTTGGATTCAATTCAAGAAGAAGAGAGGTTAACTCATTTCTTTAATTTGATTTTTAATAAAAACAATTAATAATTAAAATAATTAATAATTAATTAAAATTTTTTACATGTGTTTTCCTCTGAAACGTAAACATACCTCATCATATCCTCCGTGGTACAATAAAAGATTGATTGATAAGATAAAGTATAAATCTAGAGTCTCCAAACGTCTTAGAAGAAGAAGAAGACCTTGTGATTTGTTGACGTTTAAAAGATTGAGGAATGAAATTCATGCTTATAATAAGTTTTTGTATAAAATCTATATTAATAAAATTGAAAGAAATATTAATTGTGATCCTAAAATGTTTTGGAATTTTGTTAATAATAAAAGATCAGCTAGAGTATTATCAGAGAACTTTACAATTTATGGTGTTGATACTTGTAATGCAAAATTAATCTGTGATTCTTTTGCAAATTTTTTTGTTTCTGTTTACAATAATAGCTCTATTACTAATTTTTCCCATGTAAATTCCTCGTTTAACAAACTTGAGGACTACAACGATGCATTAAATGTCACAGAAATTTCTTTCCCAAATATTTTTGAGGCCATTTCAAATTTAAAACCTAAAAAATCAGTTGGACATGATGGAATTCCTTCTTTTATTGTTAAAGGTTGCTCAGAAGTACTTGTAACTCCCTTACACTACCTTTATAATTTGTCTCTCCAAACAAAAATATTTCCAGACATTTGGAAATTAACTACCATCATTCCTGTCTATAAAAAGGGTGAGAGAAGATTTGTGTCTAATTATAGACCCATAGCTCTTCTCTCTCCCTTTGCGAAGATTTTTGAGAGCATTATCTATAAGTATATAATGCATTTTATGCTCAAATATTTCACTAATTTTCAACATGGTTTTATTCCCAGGAGATCTGTCCTTACCAACTTGGCCTTATTTACTGAATATGTCACAGAGAGTTTAGATCATAACTGTCAGGTTGATTGCTTATATTTGGATTTTTCCAAAGCTTTTGACTCTGTAAATCATGACTTGTTATATTTCAAGCTTAAAAAATATGGTATAAGTGATGCTCTAAGTGATCTTTTATATTCTTATTTAACTCGCAGAAAACAATATGTATTATATAATAATGAAACTTCCTATGAGTTTCCCGCCTATTCTGGAGTCCCCCAGGGTTCAAAGTTGGGTCCTCTTCTTTTCGCCATTTTCATTAATGATATCTCTCTCGCTATAAAGGAGTGTAATTTTTTATTGTATGCTGACGATTTGAAAATCTACACCAAAATTATTACTAATAACGACTGTCTTAATTTACAAAATGCTTTAAATGCAATCCAACTTTGGTGCGTTGAAAACTTGTTACCTTTAAATATAGATAAATGCACAGTCTGTAGCTTTACAAGGAAAAGGATTCCTTTGTATTCAAATTATTATATAGAAAATATGTTGGTGGAAAGAGTGGAGTCTGTTAAGGATCTGGGAATCATTTTTGACTCTAAATTGTCCTTTAATGAGCATGTAAATTTAATTGTAAATAAATCATTTAAGATGCTTGGCTTTGTAAAGAGAAATTGTAAAAACTTTGAAAATTTAAATACTCTTAAAATCTTATATTTCTCTCTGGTGAGATCTCAGTTGGAGTTCGCACCATTAATATGGAATCCCTTTTATGCAGCCCAGATCAACTTGATTGAGAAGGTGCAAAGAAGATTTTTAAAATATCTTTTTTTTGTCAAGTTTGGCCTCCCTGCTTCTCATATAACCTATGATCAAATGCTTGAAATTTTTGAAATTAAAAGTCTCTCTGAAAGAAGGAGGGACTTAATATATGCAAACTTGTGTGATCTGCTCGGCAACCGCTGGGATTGTCCTGAGCTGTTATCAAGAATTGGCTTCAGAGTCCCGGCCTTTACTCTTAGATCGGGCTCTCTTTTTTATCTTGGGCCTGTCCGAACGAGATTGGGAGAAATCTCACCCATTTTCAAGATGATTTCGGAATATGCGAGGAGAGAGGCCGGACTATCTGAATGAGGGATGCTTTTATTTAATTACTTGTATGGTTATGTATTTAATTTTAATTTTTTTCTACATTATAAAATAATTGTTTTTGTGATTTGTTAAATGTACAGTAGTATTATTGATTGTATAATTTACTGTCAATTATTTTCCCTATAATTGGAAATTTTTTCTGTTGGGAATCTTATTTATCAATAAATAAATAAATAAATAAATAAATAAATAAATAAAATAATTAAGAAAAAATTTAATTTTAGATTGACTTTTCTTTTCTCTTAATAGTTTGATTCAAATTAAATTACATTTTTTTTATTTTTATTTAATTTTAAATTTAACGATAAGAGATTTATATATATATATATATATATATATATATATATATACGTATATACGCTCTACATCTCTTGGTTTACTCTCAAGAAAAAGAGAGGATAACTCATCTATTTTTACTTATTATTTCAATATCCAATTAAGAATTAAATCTCATAATTATTATTCTATAAAAGATGATATAAATTATATTTTAATTGTGCAGAAGCAGAATAATAATAATAAATTTGAAAATTTAATATGTATTCATAAAATATAGGAAATGAATGTGTCGTGATAAATTTTCAAGGCAAAATGAGAATATACATTTTAAAGAGCATTTAAAAAATAAATGATTTATGAATTTTAATCAAAATCGTTGGAGCGAATTTTGAGAAAATCGAAAGAAAATGAAAAATCACATCAATAAAGTACTAATACTCTTTGGACAATATTGTTCAAAAGCTTTGTGTCACGTCTCCGGGAGGTGTCTAACCTAAATATAAAATTTCAGCCAATTCCACTAACAATTAAATGTACTGACCGGTTCAATAGGGCACACGTAAGGTGGCTCCAAAGCCTTTTGAAAATCCGACCAGAATTGACCTTTTTCTTGTAATTTCTCACAAAAATCAATTGAAAAATGAATATAATTGCGACATGTGCTCTGGTCCATTTCATTCTCGCATGTCTCTACACTGATATCCGCCTGTAACAATCACATAAGAAGGGAAAAGAGGAAGGGGGGGCGAAAGAAAATACAAATATTAGTGAAATTTAATATAAAATTAAATCTCGCAATTAAATTAATTATTGTTTAATTAAAAATTTAATTGCCTAAAATGTTGAGTTTGTATATTCTTTTTCATAAAAATAAAATATTTTATTTATTCCAATTAAATTTTAATAAATTATATTCTTTGACTTTGTTTATTGAATTAATGGCGGACCGACGCTTTCCACTTGAACGAAAAAAGAAGCTTTTAAATCAATTTCCACTAAATTTAAATACAAGTGTGGCATATCATTTTAATCAAAAAGAAATTTCAGCTTTTAGAATATCTAAATTAGGATAAAAAAAAAATTAAATAAATATCAAGTTAAGGGAGAGTAAGTGTGGCCGTCTGAATGTTCTTGAAAAAAAAAAAAACTAGACTATTAACTTAAGATAAATTTTTCAATGCGTTTTTTTTTAAATGCTTTTATTTAACTTACTCTTTCAAGGTCACCAACTTTGAGTCTTTGTTTGGGACACTTCCCGATGAGCTAGAGTTGTAAAATTTGATATTTAAGGATCATTTTTGATGACGCAAATTGTCAGACGGTTTTTACCAAAAAAGACTAAAGTAATGTGGTACTTTATTTGAAACCTCACGCGAATAAATCTTTTTTAAAAAAAACTTCCCGATGTGCTAGAGCTGTGAAATTTATTATTTAAGGGTCATTTTTGGGGACGCAAATTGTCAGACGGTTTTTATCAAAATAGACCAAACTAATGTGGTACTTTATTTGAAACCTCACGCGAATAAATCGTTTTTCAAAAAACTTCCCGATGTGCTAGAGCTGTGAAATCTGATACTTAAGGGTCATTTTTAATGACAACAATGATGTGCCCATTTTTATCAAAATATACTAAACCATTGTAGTACTTTATTTGAAGCCTGATGCTTCCTGCCTTCAATTTTTTTAGAAAAATGTAAAGTAAAGTTAGATGATTTAAAAAAATCGTCAAAATAGTCGACCATTTTTCCGATAGGTAGCTGGACTGGTTATCTTACGGCATTATCAGATCAGTTATAAGTCTATAATTTATCCTGTTATAAATAATTCATTATTAAAAGATTCACGAAAATCAAACAAATAATTTAGCCTTACCATCCTGCCATCTGTTGGCAAATTTTCGTAATAATTTCGTAAATTGGACTCCTATCGCCATCTTATCGGCAACAACATGCGAACCGTCTTAAATAGATGAAGACTTTAAAATACACGTTTTCAATTTGATACAGAGTGACAGAATACTTATTAGTTTTATATAATCGTTTAAAAAAAAGAAGAAAATATTATTGCGTCTTTTAATTACTCTTTTCCTTTTAAAGGATTCTCTCATTTATTTATTTATTCATTTGTCATTGACTTTTTAATCCAATTTTTTTTTTTTTCTTTTAAAAGTTGTTTCATGGAAGAAGCGATATCTAAATTAAGCAAAGGTTAAGGTAACATTCCAATTGGATGGGATGTTGATGACCTTGACATGACTTTCAAATAAAATCCCATCAAGGGCTCTTTTGACGCTAATGCAATAAATAAAATAAAGATTTAACTGAGGAAGATATAATTACAGACCGAAATGTTGTCCATGCGTTGTGTCACTCGTGCAATTCCTGACAGGATTGTTGTGTTGTTGTCATCTGATTCAATGGTGATGTTCTCATAGTGGTTAGGCAAATCGCCCTCTGCGGGACATGAATGCAAATGCGTCAATATTGCATGTTTTGAATGAAACTGAAACAAACAATAAATATACAAAAATAAGCTTTTAAAATTCTTTAATTCCTTTTTTAGTAGAGTCATAAATTGTAATTTGTAAATAGCGCAAAATTTGTTGATTTATAAGATGTATTAAAAATATAAATAACTTCCATCCAAGGTGTGTGTATTCCCTTTCTAAATTCATTAATCAAAAGGTCAATTCATTAGAAAAAGGGCTCTCTATACGTATATGCGAAAGGGGCTTCAGGCGGTCACATTGAATATTTGGTCTGAAAATACTGAGCCATTTTAAAGTATTTTTTGATGCAGTTTTTATTGAAATGTATTAAATTCGTGAGGATTTTACTTAATAGAAAGCTTTTTTTTTTATATTATTATTAACTGAAAAATAATGAAAATTATTTATTTTATATTTATAGAAAATGCAAAAAAATTTAATTATGATAATTGTAATTTTTTTTTTTTTACTCTAAAAATATAAAAATCTGGTGTGACAAGCACAGAACACCACTTTTTCTTACCTTCGGTAATCGAAAGTTGTGTTCTGTGCTTGTCACACCAGATTTTTTGTGTCGACATGTATTTAGTTTCCGCCAATATATTAGAATTTAAGATGTCAATTTTTTTTTTTTTTTTTTTTTTTTTTTTTTTTAACATTCACACTTTTTTCTCATTCACATTCACATTCACACAGTCTTTTTCGGCAACTTAGGCCATATAAGACTTTTACGATAACCGTTATTTATGAATTTAACTATTATTGGGGTCCAGGCATTCTTATTTAAGCCATTTGGTATCCAAATGGCTTAAATAAAATCATCGGACTGCCTGGGGTCCAAACCCGCGACGTTTGGTATATGAGGTTAGCACTCTAACCTCTACACCATGCCCCGAGGGCTATGTCAAATTTATAAACATGGGAAAATATTTATATTTTGTTACCATGGCAACCATTTCTCTTTCCAATGAAGCACAAGAGTAAAGTGTGCTTCAAACAATTTTGTGGGCAAAACGAGAATATACATTTTAAAGAGTATCTAAAAAATAATTGATTTTTGAATTTTAATCAAAATCGTTTGAGCTAATTTTGAGAAAATCAAAAAAAAACTGAAAAAGTACATCAGTAAAGTACTAGTACTTTTTGGCCGATTTTGATTAAAAGCTTATTTTCAGGCTAGCGGGGGGTGTCTAACTTAAATACAAAATTTCAAGCTGGTAGGCCAATTTCTTCATTCTTAAAATTGAACACACTCACAGACAGACAAACCATGTTGCGACTAGTCACACCAGATTTTCATTAAATATTTTCATATAATAATCGTAATATACAATATTTTAAAATTCTCGTTTTATTCCTTGTTAGTAAATTAAAATAGTTCAATTAGAGCAAATTTTTATTTTTTTAGTCCTAAAAATAGCAATGTATCTGTCAGATGCATGCGACTTACGGAAGGTTAAAATGTAATTTTCTCTATACCACTAAAACTGTTGGTATTTTTGGGTTCAGGACCCATATGCCCAGGAATAGCTCTAAATTTCAATGCATTTAAAAAAACTTACTAATAACGCAGAAGATTTGAAGAAGAGAAGATTAAAAATTAATAAGAGAATTGTCGATGCTGATGATGATGGCATCTCTCTCGTTCCTGATTTGAATTCAACTGGTGAGCGTTTATTTATTTAAATAAGAGGAGCATACAACAACAACAAAAAAATGAGCTCATTTATTGGTTCAGTTGCTAGAGAGTCACATTCAAAGGATAATAGCTACGTATTTAATTGTATTGTCAACATTAATAGTGACGAATATTATTATATCACCAAATGGGGATTTAAAAAAAAAAGAGTTGGTATTAAAGAAAATAAACTTTTCGGTCAAAGAGTACTAGACTACATCAGGCGTGAAAATATGCTTTAAAACAAAGAGTACTAGTACTAGTACTACTTTACTGATGCACTTTTTCAGTTTTTTTTTATTTTCTCAAAAATCGCTTCGACGATTTTGTTTAAAATTCAAAAATCAATTATTTTTTAGATTCTCTTTAAAATGTATATTCTCATTTTGCCTTTGAAATCTTTTAAAGCACACTTTACTCTTGTACTTCATAGGAAAGATAGGAGAAATGGTTGTAATGGTAACAAAATATAAATATTTTCCCATGTTTATAAATTTTTCATCTTGAAATTCGAATGTACCGTAGTGTCGGAAACTAAATATATGTCGACAGGAAAAATCTGGGGTGACAAGCACAGAACACAACTTTCGATTACCGAAGGTAAGAGAAAGTTGTGTGCTGTGCGCCAGTCACACCAGATTTTTTTCCAGTGTGTAGAGTCAGTTCACCATTAATATATCATTTAGATATGAAATAAAAAATAAAAAAAATAAATAAATACATTTCAACTAGAAATATAAAAAAAAAAGTGAAAAATGATCATTTCCTGTTGACATATTTTTTTTTTTAATTTTATCAATCTAAGATTTGTAATTTATGTATACATAAATACAAACAAATAAACTCGTTTGTAATTGAAGGTCATAAATAAATGTAAATTAGAATGATCAAATTAGGTGAGAGATCTCTATCAAGGCGGAAATTTATATGTGTCATTAGCTAATTCCAATTTTTTTATGCCTTTATAGGTTATAATTTAAAAAAAAAAAATGGCGATCTATATTTATAATCAACAAATCAATGAGATGTAGATTGTATATAATTATATAAATATAATTAATTTTAAACTTTAATTTTTTTTTTTAAATTATTTCATTAAATTTTATCATTTTCTATTTTATTTATTGATTTTAAATGGCAGCTGCAACAATGAGAATAGATTTATTTTCTTTTTAATAAATTTAAATCTTTTTTGTTTACATTTTTTGTTAGAAAAAAAGTTTTCTAATTTAAATAACAATCATGTCGATGTGGAAATAAAAAAAAAAAATAAAAAATAACAATCATCAAATTCTAAATACAGGATTTAAATTTTTAAATTAATTCTCCACATTAGGCCTATTTTATTTTATTTATTTATATGTGTGTTATTAATAATAGACTAGATTGATGAGATTTTATATCATATTTTGTTGATTGAATTAATGGCGGACCGACCGGGACGCTCTCCACTTGAAGAAAAAAATAAGTTTTTAAATATATTTACAGTGAATTTAAATACAAGTGTTGCATATCATTTAAATCAGAAAAATGGCAAGAATTAGAATATTTAATGAAAATAATGTATTAACTAAAAGAAAAAAATTGTTTTTCTGCCATATAACCTAAAGAGTATACTTTTTCTAAGGAACAAGAGGAAGCGGGTGTTGTTAATGAATATAAATCTAATATCTTAGATTTTATCTAGATCTATAAGCAGATTTATGTTTTTTTTTCTTATCTGATTATTTTTTTATCTACTGTAGATATGTAATTAATTCTAATTTTGTCAGAAGTAGTCGTGATGAAGAGTGTTTTAAACGTCCCTCTATCAAAAAGAGATATTTCTTCATTCTTTCCCAAATCTCAGCCTTTTCAAAGGTCAGGGCATCAAAATTGAAAGTTGACATTTGAGAAAAAAAAATCGATGATGATGATCTGAAATCTCATCAATCTAGTCTAAAAAGAAAAAATAAATAAATTTCATGATCATGCATTGCGTTCTTTTGTGAAATTTTCATTTTAATAAACAATCAACAAAAAGACGATAGATGCATGGAAGAGAGTAACAAAAAAAAAAATAATAATTCTCAAAAACGTAACTCGGATGAATTATTTTAATTTTATTGAAATAAAGTAGCAAATAATTTAAGTTCAGTTGTTGGGCAAATAACGTGAGGAAAGAGCTAATAAATAATACGGTAATGGAAAAAATCTCGAGATATTTAATTTGGTACGAGTATTTTAAAATTCTTGCCATTTTTCTGAATAAAATGATATGCAACACTTGTATTTAAATTCACTGTAAATATATTTAAAAACTTATTTTTTTCTTCAAGTGGAAAGTGTCCCGGTCAGTCCGCCATTAATTCAATCAACAAAATAATCAAAGAGTATAATTAATTGCAATAAATAAAATAAAGTAATTTGAGATTTTAATTCGAATTTCATGATTTTTATTTAAATTACAAGAAAATGTAATTTGATATTTGGGGGGAAAAAAAAAAGGGGGGGGGATAAAATAATTTTAAAATAATTTAAAATGATTAAATACTAAATAAATATTTTTAGTTTAACATACGCCAATTGATTTCCATTATCCAATTATTAAATTAAGATTAAAAACGGATTTTAATACCCTTAATTGAATAATTTTGAAAATTTTCAACGATCCGAAAAAGTTTCACTTGATCGTGGTTTCATAAAAACACAATTTTTTTTTTGAATTTTTATTTAACTCTTTTTATAAGAATTAATATAGTTAATTGTTATTAATGTAATTATTTATTTTTTTATTATTTTGATATTTGAATTTACCAGCTATCAAAGCACTAACACTGGGGGAAGGTTTGTTGAAAGCCTTGCACTTATCTGGTGATGAATCGGCAACGGAAAATGATGAGTGAGGGTGGCCTCCTCAGGTGCAAATGACCCCAAGCCAAAATGCTAGAACACCTGGTGTATTCGTGTGATGCGTCTAGTGGCTCTTCACAACGCAGGAACAATATAAATTTGTTTTCAACAATGGATTTCACGGTTTAGATGTTCAATCTTTAAGATATGGCGCAGCAATGCCTTTCTCGTTTAACCCTTTTCCTCTCCTCCGTTCGGATGGGGAAGGGGAAGCTTCACCTCTCTTCTATAGAGAATTTAAAAAATCTCCCCTCCACATTCACACAAAACACTCGCGCATATGCTTTCAAATTGTCCTTGAAATTTTATTTCTAAACTTAATTTAATTTTAATATAATTTAAAGAAATATAATATTATAAAATATATACACTCAGAAAAAAATAGGATTTAATTAATTATTAATATATTAAATGCTCATTATACTGCAAAATGATACCAATAATACAATAATCAAATAATATACCAAATTAACAAATTGATATAAAGAAAAAAAAAAACAATGACACAGATAAAATTATATTAAAAAGTTTTGTGCTTTAAAAGTAATTTGAGAAAGTGAGAAATCTCCAATTTTGCACAAATTTAGAATTGGAATTTCGTCTAAAGGGAATCTTTTGTAGTTATGGAACTGAAAATATTCTACAGATTTTTATTCGTTTTTAAATATTTTGGTTTTTTCCTTAGATATAAATAACATAACTGCACATTTTGCACACACTGAGGTTAGCGCACGAATTAACATCCACACAGAATTCTCAACAACCAAAAAAAAAAAAAAACTGCAATGTTTTATTATCTAAAGTAAGGAGTAAAAAATATTTGGTAAAACTTCCAATATGATAGAGGTCTATATGAAAAATTGAATACGGTATAAACAAAAACAATATAAAAGCAATAAAAAACAATATTTAATATTTACCATAATCGTGATTTTTTTTATAACTAATTGTCACATGCTACCATGAAGAACAGGAAAAACTAACTAGGAATATCATTTGGTAAAGTACAATTTTTGCAGTTGTAAAATAAGTGATAAAATGGAATTAGACATAAAATATTCACTTAGAACAGAACTTTCTACAAGTACAGCAAATTTTAGATATTATTTCTAAAAGGAAAACAAATGTCGCAACTCCAAAGCCAATAAATAAAATTAAAAAAGCAATTTGTACATCTTTAAATGATAAACTTTTGTCGGTGTTCTCTGAACTTTGAGTTTTTTGTAAAACCGAGGTGATATTTTTATACAGCAACATTTCATCTAGCCATTGGGCAATGCCATTCTCATAAATACTCAGGAGGAAAAATCGAAGATGTTCTACAAACGGAAAATAATTTCTTCCAAATCTAAATCCAAATATCCCAGCTTGCTGTTCGATAATTGAGAATTTTTGTTTGTAGAGTGGTATTGAATTAATCATCCTAGAAGCCAGATCACAGGAATACAGCAATGTTGACTTGGGATCTTTATAAAGATCATCAAAGCGATACATAGATCGATTGATTAATAGATCATGATTGAAATCATTATTTTGGATATTTCGAGACCAACTATTACAAATAGTCCAATATTGACACAAGATCTTTAGATTCAGAGTTCGTACTTCTTCAATGGAATTGATGTTTGGATAATGACCTGGTGATCCCATGAGAGAAAAAAATGCAGATTGTAATCCACAGATCAGAACGATTGAGGTGATTAAAATACTTGCTGAGAGAATTCTCAACGAATCATCTTTGATATTAGAGAACCAATCCACAGGTTCTGATATTAAAAGACTTAGATTCCAAGCAAAAGTATCATAAATAGATCCTCTTTGTTGTCTATAAATAGTAATCAAATTCCACACAAAGGTGCAAAGGATGAGACTGAGAAAACATGTGATCCAAACAGGATAAGTGAAACTTCGGTGCAGAATTTGCCAGTGTGGATATTCTGGACTCTTGTGGACGATAAAGCAGACTTGCATCACCTCATAAACCTCTAATCTTCCGTTTCTATAATTAAGAGGGATATTTTGCGGCTTAGTAATTATAATCAATTTGTTGTAATAATTTTTATTTAATTTTCTGTTAGAATTCCAATGTTGTGTCAAATATTTGTAAATAAATGCAGATTTTCCTGTTGCATTTGGGATCCTTATAAATTCTTGGGGTTTATATTCAAAAATCTTCTTTTCATGAGCATTGGGCTTCTTCTGATTGAAATAAGCTTTCTTTAAATTTGAGATTTTCTTTGGGTTATTTTCGAACGGATTATCTACCCATAATTCATATTGTTTATCAGTGAATTGAAAAAGTACCACTTTTCTATATAGATCAAAATAAAATCTTCCATTTTTTAATCTCGATTGTTTCATCAAATCTTTTTTCTTTACGTCATTTAAGGTTTCAATTGAGTTTCTTAAATCCATAAAATAAATCACGTGGTCCATATTTTGAAAATATATCCCAAATTTTATATCAAGGCCAAAGAGTATAACATTGAATCCAAAATGTCGATACCTGATTTCATCCAGAAAATTTCCCAACGTTTCACTTTCAGATATGATTATCGTGTCATTCAATTTCTCAATTAATACCTCCAACGGGAATGTCGGCGATGATTTATTTGGAACAATAATTGTTGGCGCAAATGGTTTAAAAAATTCTTTTGTAATATTCATTAAGACTTCACATGAGGGAATTTTAATTTCCTCATCTTCTAATACAAATCTTCCATTTGATATCCGAAAAAAGGTCAAACACCAATATATAACAAGTACAACGTTACTCTTCATTGTTCCTTTTGCAACTGCACGTATTTTGTTTATCAATTTACTAATTGCATGCTTCATGGGGAGAGATAGATTAATGTTTTATGAAGTGACTAATTATTTATTCCATGCAAGTGTTTTTTTTTTTTTTTAACAGATAAGTGATATCATTTTATATAATCTAATATATGGAAGGTCGTGAGGTCTGCTAACAAACACTACCATTGTTGCAGTTAAGCAATGAAGCTCTGGATTTGTGATCCCAAGCAATCAGCATGTGGAACATCAGAGAATTTTTACGTTTCCTTTCTTGTTCGAGACATTTTTGATGAAGGAATATGAATCCCTATACCCTAAATGTAGCAACTAATTTCGGACGGAGGAATTTGGGCAAAGTTCTAGTTAATATGAATGATTCATCACTTTAATAGAATGCAAAGGAAATGGGGGATGATTTGTTTTTTTTTTTTTTTTTAATCATTTAACCACCTGTAAGTCAAGAGGCAGCAATTGTGGTCCAGGAGCTCTGATTGATCTCACCAGAGAGAAGAGAGGGTCCATTTAATGGATCTGTCAAATGCACTCTCCCATCAACTTGCCCTCAAAACCAACCATCATAGATTAAATAAAAAAATAAAAAAAATACTAGGCTATTTGCATTCTGGGGTCAAGTATATTCTAGATTAGAGTACAATAGCTTCCAGAAAGCACAGCGGATATGCACTACAAAGATCATATGCGCAGTAACGAAAAGCAATACGCTTTTTCTTATGACAGAGTTAACCAAAAAAATTAAATTAATATTTGTAGATATTAGTGAGTTCTATCTTTTATTTCAAATAAACTTTCCTTTATTTTAACGTTTAAATAAAATATATGATTTGAAAGAGTAATATTTTAATTTTATTCTTAAACACATAACTAATTAACGGATTATGCTAGAAGCACAGTGGCGGATCAAGACGAGTTTCTGGGGGGGGGGGGGGGTAATCTGGTGTGACTGGTCGCACAGCACACAATTTTTTCTTACTTTCGGTAATTTAAAGGTGCATTCTATAGTTGTTTACCAGAATATATATACAAATCAATTTTTAAGTATTAGTTTTTTAAATTTTATATTAAAATAAAAATATAATAAAAAAAACAATGCTTTTATTTAAATTGAACTAAAAAGAGAGAAATAATTTAATTGTTCTTGTTAAAATTGTTGAATATTTATGATTTGAATTAAAAGCGTGGGGAGCACATTGATACCTTAAGGAATTGAATATACTTAGAGCCTCGGAATCACTTTGAAGCGCCCCACGCTTTTATTTTAAGTCATAAATATTGAACAATTTTAACAAGAACAATTAAATTATTTCTCTCTTTTAGTTCAATTTAAATAAAAGCATTTTTTTTTAGTTTTTTTTTTTATTTTTTCCATAATAAATTTCATTAAATCTTTTTTATTATAGAGTATTAAATAAAAGAAGGCAGGATGCGTGAAATAAAGTACCACATTAGTTTGGTCAATTTTGGTAAAACCGAGGGGGAGGGGGGTAATTACCCCCCCGAGATTTGAAAAAAATAACTTTTTTTTAAAAAAAAAATATTAAAAAAAAAATATATTCTGGCATAAAGTAAGAATGGTTTAAATTATGAAATTAAGAAAAAAAATTGGGTGACTGAAAAACATTGCACCTTGCTGGTCACACCAGATTTTTTGTATCGAGATATATTTAGTTTCCCATAGCACCTTAGTTTCAAACTTGCATTTTAGGAAATAAACTTCCTGTTTAATAAATATAAAATTTCAACCTCCTAGCTCATTTCCTTCTTGGCCAAAAGAATCCACACATGCGGGACTCACTTTTTTGGACTCAGGGGACCTCAAAACATGTATATCCATCAAAATTTCGACATCGAATTTTTGACATGATCGCAATACTTTCTCTCTATATATATTTCATATATAGAGAGTAATAGTGTGCTGTGAGACCAGTCACACCAGATTACCCCCCCACCCACCCCCGAGAAACACCTCTGGATCCGCCCTTGCCGACTCACAATTTGCGTCATCACCATCTCAAAGAAACTTAAAGTGTAGAAACTTTTTCCAAAATGTGTAACGTTATCTGGGAAAGGAAAAGTTAAAAAATAAAAACAACTAAAACATTAAATATTTACAATCCCCCCTCTCCCGTCCCCATTATTACACTTTTGTTTTTAATCTTTAATTTTGGCACAATAAGATGTTCTTTTCCTTTTGAGGTTAGGACCTTGCGGCGGTGTTTTGTAAATGTCCTCCGTTGTCAATAGATAAATGGCCTTTAAGATTTAAGGGATTAAAAATTTTTTGAATATTATTTAAATGAGGCACCGGAACATCCTTGAGCATCCGAGAGAGACCTTGACCCCAAGCCAAGGTCAGTTGACCATCCATCTACAGTACAATTAAAAATCAATTACATTCTCTCTTTCTGTGTGTGTTTAAACCAATTAGTGAGACACAAAAAAACCTGATGTAACCAACAAATAATCATAAAAATATTTATTCCAAATACGGAATAAATAAATTAATTGTATTCTTTGACTTTAATGAGTGAAATAATGGCGGATTACAATAAAACAAAAAAAAAAAAAAAAAAAAATTTTCCTAAGCCCAGAGCTTTGAAAGTTACTTAAAAAAATCTAAATAAACGTGTTATTATTTTTATATATTCCAAAAGCCGCCATTTTTCTGATAAAAATGATATGCTACACTTGTATTTAAATATTCTGTAAATGTATAAAAAAATTCATTTTTTTGTTCAAGTGGAGCGCGTCGGCCGCCATTAATTCAATCAACAAATACAAAGAATAAAACTTATGTTAATTAAAAGTAATAATTAAATATTTTTTCATATGTGTCTCTTTCTTGTTGAAAAAGACTAAAAAAATGTTGTCTTATAAATGTTATAGAAAATATTTACTTTTTTATTTGAGTATATTCTAAATGGCGCCATTTTTCTGATTAAAATGATATGCCACACTTGTATTTAAATATTCTGTAAATGGATAAAAAAAATTCATTTTTTTGTTCAAGTGGAGAGCGACGGTCCGCCATTAATTCAAACAAAGTCAAAGAGTATAATCTATGTTAATTAATTTTAATAAATAAAATAAATAAATTATTAATTCTAAAATTTAAAATTAATATTTTTATGATTGTTATTTAATTATTTAATTAATTCAAATAAAGAATTCAGTCAAAGAATAAAATTTAAACAATAATAATTATTAAATTTAGATTAATTTCACTGCCCCTTGGATTGGAATCCCTGATGCTGCTGTTGTTGTTGTTCCTTTCGCTTACATCTGCTGGCTGAAGAGGTCAAAGGCCAAGGGTCTTTTTGAGTTATGCATACCAAACGGCGCGTGCGAACATTTGCTGCTTATTTACTGTCAATAGAGAGAGAGAAATGCATAAATATCTAATAAATATAAAAAGAGAGAGAAAATTAATGAAAACGGAAGAATATTGATTCCTTTTTGAATAATGACTAGAATAAGTTTTCTGTTAAAAGCCAACAGCCATTTACAGGGAAGAGAAATTTTATCGATTAATTTTAACCAATTAAAAAGAAGACGCAATAATTATTAATTAAGTATATTCTTTGAATTAATGGCGGACGTTCTCCACTTGAATAAAAAAATTAATTTTTTTATCCATTTACAGGATATTTAAATACAAGTGTGGCATGTCATTTTAATCAGAAAAATGGCGGCTTTTTGAATATATTCAAATAAATAGAGAAAACATTTTTTATATAGTAAATATATATGAAAATAAACGTGATGTAATTAGTAAATTATTTGAATTGATTAAATAATTAAATAACAATCATAAAATTATTGATTTTAAATATTGGATTTAATAATTAATTAGTAAAATCTCATATTACTTTAATTTATTTATTAAAATTAATTAACACATATTCTATGTAATTGTTGAATGAATTAATGGCGATCTGACGCGCTCCGCTTGAACAAAAAAAGACATTTTTAAACAAATTTACAGCAAAGTTAAATAGTAGTGGGACATAGCATTTTAATCAGGAAAATGGCGGCTTTTTGAATATATTCAAATAAATAAAGAAATTTTTTTTTGTCTTTAACATTTATTAGACCCTTGACACGTTGCTCAGAGAGAAGACACTAGCAAACTTCTCGCGCCGGGGTCCCGTGTTCGCTTCCCGTCCCAAGCCAGAAAAATTTATTTATTTCAAATCATTTGAAATAAATAGTCACGGGGTTTAAATGGCTTTAGATGCCAAAAAAAGACCTTAAAAAAAATATAATTAAACAATTTAAAATATTTTTTTTTTTAATTGAAATTAATAATTAATTTATAAAATTTCATATTATTTTATTTTATTTATTACAATTAATTAACATGTGTTATATTCTTTGTATTTGTTAATTGAATTAATGATACGCGCTCCACTTGAACAAAAAAAGACATTTTTAAACTAATTTACAGTAAAATTAAATACAAGTGTGGTATATCATTTTAATCAGAAAAATGGCGGTTTTTAGAATATATAAAAATAATAATACATTTGTTTAGATATTTTTTTAAATCATTTTCAAGGCTTTTTATATATATAAATATATATTTTATTTTAATTATACTCTTTCGGCTACAGAGGGCATTTAAAGTCACCCATCTGAGAAAAATTTATATTAATTAGCATATAATATAATTTTATGGCTATTAAGAAGAGAAGATTTACCTATTTAAAAGATTATTTAGGCATATTTACGTGGGATTTCGGGAGGCAATTGCCCACGTTATTTACGTTACTAGTTAAAAAAAAAACTTTCAAAAGAAAACAAAAAAAAATCAAGGAAAAATAAAATAAATAACTTTTATTTTTTATTTTTTTAACGCTTATATAAATACACCATCATTTATTTATTTATTTACTTATAGAGAAGAATTCGGCAATGAACTGATTATATAACATACAGACAGACACACACTCTCCGGAAATAATAAATAAATATATCTACTACCTAACCTCCGACCTTTCTTGAAGCAAAAAAAAAAAATCAAACTATGCGTCCACTTAAGTGTTTTCCACAATTTTTCTTTAATCTTGGTGTGACTGATGGCAAAGTACACATCTTCGGTTGTGTACTGTGTTTGCCACACCTGATTTTTATTCAAGAATTAAAATTTATAAACATGTTACCATCTTTCCTAAGAAGTACAAGAGTAAAGTGTGCTTCAAACATTTTTTAATGCAAAATGAGAATATACATTTTAAAGAGTATCTAAAAAAATATTTTTTTATGAATTTTAATCAAAATCATTAAAGCCGATTTAGAGAAAATCGAAAAAAATTGAAAAAGTACATCAGTAAAGTACTAGTATTTTTTGGTCAAATTTGTTCAAAGGCTTTGTGTTACGTACCATGGAGTTAGCTAACTTAAATATAAATTTTCAACCACGTAGCTCTTTTCGTTCTAGAGATATTTTGTTCACAGGCACTTTTTTGGACTCGAGAGGTCACAAAATGTGTATTTCCATCAAAATTTTCAATTTTTGACATGAATTCAAAACATTCTCTTTCTATATACCGGTGAATAGACCTACGAGAAAGTAAATTTTAAAAACTTTAGAGAATATTTGAACTATTTGAAATTTAAATTTCTCTATATTTTTAAAACTAGAGCTGTTAAGAAAAGACTGGTGGGACAGGATTTATGGGTTTAAGGGCTACCAATAATTTCCCAAGCTCTCTGTGTTATTAGCATTGCTTCTCATCTAAGGAGAAAGCGCCAAGAGCAGAGATTATACAACTAGTGACATCTTACAGCAGAAGGCTCAACTTGATAGTTTCGTTTGATGCCATTAGAGTGCAGCTTCATCAACTCTAATTTTTGGGTGCAGGTTTCAATTTGGATGACAATAAATATTAAAATATATTTTATTATAATTTATTTAAATTCAAATAAAAAAGAACTTAACATACAAGCAATTTTGGTATTTCGGCTTTCACAGTTGTTATCATTAATAAAAGATTTGGTCTTTTTTATTAATTTCTCTTATCGGCTACAGAGGCCTTTAGGATTTGAAATAGAATTGAAATTTAGAAAAAAAAATAGAGAAATGGCATCCAATGTCGTAAAAGGAAACACGAAAGTCCGTCCCCAAACTAGGACATACGTACTGGATAAAAGAAATAAGGATTAACTCCTTAGCAAGAAATGAAGGTAGGCTGAGGTGTATCACCTAGAAAACGATATCCGTTCACGGAGTGCAAAGTTCAGGAGTTGTTCTTGAAATTCTCACTGAATTTTAAATCAACACTGGGGTCCTTTTAAATATTAACTACGAGATGTAACAATTGCACAGTAGGACGATCAAAGCACAACAAGTGCAATTTTATAAAATTGTGTTATAAGCAAGTGACGAAGTGGAATTAGACCTTCAAGTTTCGCTTAAAATGGAACTTTCTACGATAGTTTGACAATATCTCTAATAGGAAAACAAATGTTGCAACTCCAAGACCAATCATCAAAACTATAAAAGCAATTTGTACATCTTTTAGTGATAAACCCTTGACAGTGTTCTCTGAACTTTGAGTTTTCAGCAAAATCGAGGTGATGCTTTTAAACACCAACATTTCATCTAGCCATTGTGCAATGCCATTTTCATAAATTTTCATTAGGAAATATCGAAGTTGTTCTTGAAACGCAAAAAGATATCCCCCATATCTAAATCCAAACATCCCAGCGTTCTCTTCAATGCTATAGAATTTTTCTTTGTAGAGTGGAATTGAATTCATCATTTTAGAAGCCAGATCGCAGGAATATAGCAATGTTGACTTTGGATCATTAGAAAGATCAGCAAAATCATGAGTCCTATCTACTATTTGTGATAGTTGAGGTCTGAAATTGTATAGTGAGCTTTTTCTATCTGAAAACAAATAATCACAAGCAGTCCAATATTGACACAAGATTGTCAGATTTAAAGTTCCAATTTCTTCAATTGAATTGATGTCCGGATAATGACCAGGTGATTCCATGAGTGTAAAAAATGCAGATTGTAATCCACAGATCAGAACAATTGAGGTGATTAAAATACTTGCTGAGAGAATCCTCAACGAATCATCTCTGATATTAAAGAACCAATCCACAGGTTCTGATATTAAAAGACTTAGATTCCATGCAAAAGTATCATAAATAGATCTCCTTTGTTGTCTATAAATAGTAATCAACTTCCACACAAAGGTGCAAAGGATGAGACTGAGAAAACATGTGATCCAAACAGGATAAGTGAAACTTCGGTGCAGAATTTGCCAGAGGGGATATTCTGGACTCTTGTGGACAATAAAGCATATTTGCACCACTTCCAAAACCTCCATAGTGACTCTACGATCCATATATGGAAAATTGATTAAAAAGAATCTGGTGCGAAAACTCCCTTTTGTTTTGTTTTTAGAATTCCAATTTTCTTTCAAATAATTGTAGATGAATTCTGCTTTTCCTGTTGCATTTGAGAACGTTATAATTTCTTCTGGTTTAGAATAAAAAATCTCCATTTCATGAGCGTTTGGCTTCTTCTGATTGAAATGAGCTTTCTTTAAATTTGGAATTTTTTTTGGATTTTCTTTGAACGGATTATCTACCCATAATTCAAATTGATTATCGGTAAATTGGAAAAGTACCACTTTTCTAAATAGATAATAAGTTTGGCCCTCACTATATCTCAATTTTTTAACCAAATCACTTATCTCCACTTGATTTAATGTTTGATTTGTTTGTCTTAAATCCATATAATAAATGACATTGTCCATATTATTGAATAGTTTTATAAATTCTGTATCATTAGAAAAGCATATAACATTGAATCCAAATTTACGACCCAAGAACATCTTTTTAAATGTGACCGAGTCAATATTTTTAGATATGATTATTGTGGCATTCAATTTCTCAATTAATATCTCCAACGGAAATGTTGGAAACGTTTGTTTTGAAAAAATGAATGTTGGCGCTAATGGTTTGAAATATTCTTTTGTAATATTAATAAAAACATCAATTGGAGGAATTTTAATTCCCTCCTCTTCTAAAACAAATTTTCCATTTGATATCCAAAATAAAATGGTACACAAACAAAAAACGAGCACCACGTTACTCTTCATTGTTCCCTTTGCAACTGTCCCTTCTATTTAATATAAACTATTTCATGGGGGTATACATGGGGAAATATCAATTATTTCTTAATATATTAACAAATTATTTATTCCATGCAAGTTTGTATGTTTGTCTTTTATAATTTTAAAAAAAGTGTAGAAATATTGATTTAATTTCATTTATTGTATGTAATTTGATCCAAACTGATAAGTCGTTTACAAATTTCTCAATTCCAAAAACGTTAATTTATTAGCCGAATGAAGCAATCTCTTTTATCCTGAAAATTTAATTAAATTATATTTTGCACCAAAATATGAAATAAATAATTCATTTTAAAATATCAATCCGAGTACAATAGACCTTGCCCTAGCAAAAGGACTAAACTTACATGACGCAATAGTTACTAGCTGGCACGCTTTATCATCGGACCAGTAACACTGAAATTAAAACACTCAGCATATTTCCATACAAATAAAAAACTAGATTTGAGCAGAGCCAATTGGAAATGATTTAAAATCAACCAAAATCTCACCCTCACAAACATTCCGACAGAACAGGATATCGAAAATTCAGTTGAACACCTAACAACCACGATTAAAAACGTAGTTAAGGCTAGAATTCCGGAAAAACCTGACCTCCTCCTTCCAAATCAAGCCATGCCCGCAGAAATGCTAAAGCTAATCAAATTAAAAAACAGAGTGCGGAAACAGTAGCATTAGGGTGGCCTTTTGAAATCAATTTTTGAATTTCCTTATTTTACGCTGCTCAGAAGTTTCCTTTTACAAAAAAAATAAGTAGTGCAAAGTTTGCCATCGATCCGAAAATTCATTCCCGAGGCTCAAAGCCCTTGAAGTTGGCCAAAAATCGATTTTTTGCCAAAATTTTCGATATTTTCTATTTTAATATCCTAACGAAAAATCAAATGAAATTTTCAATAGTACGACCAGAAAGGAAATTTAATGCTCTTTAATTTTGGATATTATCATATTTGACCTAAATGTGACGGTTACCGAGATACTGGAATCTAAAGCCCGCGCGCTCTTGAATGGTTGCTTACTATCAAGTCAGAATTAGGGTTTGGACACCGGTGGAAACCGAAACCGGTAAACTGGTTTTTTGGCTAATTTTCAAAAACCGAAAAACCGAGTTTTTCCCGAAATACCGAATTCGGTTTTTCTTTTTAAATCTTTTCTTCAGTAATACTTGTATTCAAATTATAAATTAGCCCGTGACCCTTGGCTCAGAGAGAAGACATTAGCATCTAGTGGCTTGGGGTTTCGTGTTCCATTTCCCGTCCCAAGCGAGAAAAATGTATTTCATTTGAAATTAATAGGTATAGGGTCTAAATGGCCTTAGATGCCGAATTTTCCAATACTTTATTAATCTATATATAATAATAGCGGAGTGTCTGTCTGTCTACCCGTCCGTCTGTCTTGCTCTGTTTGACCAACTTTCCGTTGAAATGACGAAATTTTGTAGTCCTATAGAGCACCCTGGTAGGAATACACAATTGGGCCAAGCCTTGGACCAGGCTTGGACCAATCGTCCCGAGCATTGGGCGAGGCTTGGGAAGCTTTTACATTGGGCGAGGCTTGGTTCAAGCCTTGGAATGATAACAATGTACCCAGCCTGGGGAATCAAAAAAACCAAGGTTGGCCCAAGCCTTGGAAAACAAAAAATGGATGGTCGATCCAAGCCTCGAGGAAAAAAAAGTTGTTTCTCGAGAGATTTGAACTCGAGCTTTTTGGTTTTGTTTTTCATTTGTTCAATGCCTTTGAGCTCTCGTACACAGTTGTTTTTTTTTTTTTTTTTTTTTTTGGAATGGGTGCATAAGGTCCGAAGACCTATAATGACCAATAGTCACATGCAGCCAGGAAGAAAATAAAAACAAAAGGAGAAGCATAAAGGGGAAACTCAACTGCGGGAACTGAGAAGATGCCTGTTGAGGTTAGACTTGAAAGTCTGAAGATTGTAGGTTTTGGGGAAGATAGACGCAGGGAGCTTGTTCCAATCACGGGAGGTCATGGGGACAAAGGAAGAATGAAATTGTTTTGTTCTGTTAGTCGTGATCTGAACAGCATAGGGATGCTGGGAAGATGCCTCTCTTGTGTTCCGTGAATATGTTGCATTGGGTGGGATAATTGATTTTAATTCGGCAGAGCATTGACCATGGTAATACCTGTAGAAGAGAGTTGTTATATTCTTCTTCTTCTTTGAGGGTTTGGGTGCATCAGCAGCATGGCTATTAGCACCACACGGTCCAGGCGATACAGGTTTAGATCTGGTCGAACATCTTAATCTCTTTTAGACACAGAATTATGGAATCTTGGTTTATAGGAGACGCTAAAATGTCAGTTGTTATATTGATAATGCTCTTTTTTAAGCTATTTGATTTGCCTTTTATTTTAGCTAAAAAAACTTTATCAAACAATCATCAGATTTAAAATATATATTACTATTTTTAAAGTGAAACTTTTTATTATATCCTCTCAAAATTTTTGGCTCTTCTATCAGCATGTCGCGTTACAAGCCGTGACGCTACAAGTCATGACGTCACAATCCGTGACGACAAAAAATAAGAAAGATGAAATTTAATATATTGAGCCGATGCAAAAACCACTCTCCCCAGGATAGGTGGAAAAAAAATAATTTGTTTTATAATCTAAATTTAAATTCAAAATATGAATGGCGCTGAAAGAAAAAAAATGATGTGTTTTGATGAGTGACCACAAGATGTTGTTACCATGCAGAAATATGTCAAAAGAAATGTGAATCAAATGTTTAGTTTAATTAGAAATAAATTTTAAAAGGAATAAAAATTAAAAGATTTTGATCTAATACAAAATTATATTATAATAAAATGTAAAAGAAAGTGATTTTATAAAGGTGAAAGTTGTGAAAAGGTAATTTGGTTGTTAAAAGCCGACGATCAAGCTAAGACGCAATAGAGAGAAAGTGCGAGGTTAGAAGGAGCGAAGGAGAGCGAAAAAGTGCGAGGCTAACCCTCAGATAGCACAGCGGTCGCCGCATGATTCGCCCACGCCAAGTTGCAAGACAGCCGAGCAGTTATTATGATTTTGAATTAGCACGCATTAATTCACGCTCCCACGAATAACCGAAAAGATAAAGTTTCTCTTTACCAACCCAATTTAAATTAATATCAAATACAACTATTAAACATTTGCAATCATTTGAAGTGAACCTTGAAGCTGTGAAGTGATTAGAAGATCATCAAATCGGCGAAAGAAAATTTCGGATCAACGGTCGTGTGAACTACGCAGTTTGAGCATCCAGCCATTTTGAACGCCGAGACCAACCAAAGCTAAGATGAAACAAATTTTACTATCAGATCTGATTTGAAAATCATCACAAATAATTTGAATATTCAAATAAAATAAAAATAATTGCGAAAAATATTAAAACAAAATAAAGAACCTTTTAATAGAGAAACTTTAACGCAAGCATAGTGAATAAAAAATTCTAAAACGTATAACTTTTAACTTGAAAATTACTTTTATAATATTTTTTTTATATATAAAATCAATTAAAATAATTAAATTTACAATAATTAAAATAATAATCACAGATCAATTTCTTTTAATAAATAAAGAGCTCTAAAAATATAATAAAATTAACTAAATATTAACTTCATAATTAAAATAAAATTAAATTAATTAAAATCAACAAAGAATTCTTTAATAAAGATTTAATTACAAATTCAATAAATGAAATTTAAAAGTAAATTTTTCAAATCAGCTGATTCAATTTCATAATTTTTAATCTAGTTTTAAGGTAAATAAGGGATAATTGAAAATGCAAGAATTTTTTGGTTTAATAAACACTATTTATTAAATTTAAGAAATCAAAACAAAATTTTCAATGATATTTTTTTTTTGCAATAAATTTTCATCCAATTTGAGAAGTTTCAAGCCGAAAGGTGAAATTTCTGAAATAAACAGAAAAGAATTCAGAATTAAAATAATGAAACATAATTTTGATTTTAAAATAATAAATAATAAAAATAAAAATAAAATAAATAATTTTTAAATGAATAAATAATTAAATTTTGTTATTAAAATTAACATGAAAATAAAAAACATTTTTTTTAAATAAACAGTTTTAAAACAAACAAAAACCAAAAAAAAAAAATTAAGAATTAAAATAAAACCAAAAATTAAGTTTAAGAACAAAAAAACACTAAATCAAACATAAAAAAAAATAAACAAACACAAAACACAAAATAAACAATAAAATAAATAAAATACAAAGAAAGATAAAGAAGATAAAGAAGGAAGAAGAAAATAAACAAATAAATAAAGAAAATAAATAAATAAATAAAATAAAATGAAAATAAATTAAAGCATTAAAAAAAAATAAAACATTAAAACACACAAAACTCACAAAATAAACACAAAAAATAATTTTTAAACTTAATTAATAATTAATTTTTTTTTAATAATATCAAATGAAATAAAATAAAGTAAAGAAAACTGTTTGTTTGAAAATAAAATAAAGAAAAGTTTTTTTAATATGAATCAAATTGGAAATATAAAATTTTATGATAATAAATAAACTAAAACAGAAATACTGAAGATATTTTAAACCAATCAACTTGCATATTTAATTATTTTTTTATAATATTTTTTTTGTAAAACCGATTATACCTAAACATAAACGAATCAAAACACAACATAAACTTAGAATGTTCAGCAAGACAACTCAACTTTGGACAAAGTTGAATAGGATTTCAAATAAAAGTTGTAATCATTCAGAGCCATTTTTATTTTTTATTTTTTTTGAGAATAAATAATCAATTCAATTTAAATCTACAAATTTTTTTTATTAAACAATTTTCAGAAATTCAATTTTTTTATTATTATTTTTTTTTTTATATCAAAGGCCAGAGCGCCAATCAAACAATCCCCTAATAGTTCTGTGTACTGGGTCATTGCCGAGGGGAAAATCGGTCCAGTACAAATTCCTGCAAAACAGATAGGAATTCCTTGTTTCCCGTCCTTCCTCAACAACTATCAATTACAAGAGAAGGATCAACAATCAAAGGAGAACGGCGAAACGGGCAGGCCGGCGCAAATGGAGGTCCCACCGAGATCAAACCGTCAATAATTCGTAAACCAAAACCGAAATTTAAAATTTTAAATTTGGAATAAGTTGAGTTGTCAAAAACACACAAACACCATGACTGACAAAGAAGGAAAAGAAGAATTGGCCAAGCTTGAAAGCATTGAAGAAGAAAACCAAGAAGATATGACTGACATAATACCTATAGTAGTAACTCAAGATTTATCCCCGTCAAAAGAATCAGTATTGATGTCTCCGACCACCGAATCCGTCTTCAAGAGCTTCTCACATCAATACCAACAGGAATATAAAGTCCAACGAGACCAAGAAAGAGAGCAGGATAAGCAAGAAATTCAATTGTTTGTGGCAAGAAAGTCAGAACAGACCAAAGAAGAAATTAAAGGCTATGTTTCGGAGGTAGTTGAAAAAACAGCAGAACAAACAAAACAGGAAATAGGAAAGACAAATCAGGAAATAGGAAAAATAAATAGTTTGTTGGAACAATTCTTAGCTAAAATGGATAGACAAGAACAGAAGAATGAAGAATTCCAAACGAAAACCCAAACCAACATAAATAAAATAGAAAAAGATGACACAGTTGAAGAGGAGATTGCCGAGAGTAACACCAGCTCCACTAATGAGTGCTCTCGACCATCTCTTGTTCAACAACAGCCAACGTCAACCAAACAAACATCATGGGAGGACGTGCTCAAGTCGTGGGAACAATATAAAAAAAGATGGGAAAAGGAAGAAGAAGAACGAGAACAAGAAGAAAAACGTATTCAAAAGGAAAAGGAAGAAGAAGAACGAGAACAAGAAGAAAAACGTATTCAAAAGGAAAAGGAAGAAGAAGAACGAGAACAAGAAGAAAAACGTATTCAAAAGGAAAAGGAAGAAGAAGAACGAGAACAAAAAGAAAAGAAAGAATTAGAAAAGAGATGGGAAGAAGATTGGAAGGAGACGAGAAAGAGATGGGAAGAAGATTGGAAGGAGACGAAAAAGAGATGGGAAGAGGAAAGGAAAGAAAGGGAAAGAAAAAGAGAAGAAGAGAAACGTATGCGAGAGGAAGAACGTTTACGACAGAAAGAAGAATGGGAAAAGAGACAAAAGGCAACACCAACTCCCGAATCATCCCAGGAAGCAATTTCTCCACCACCAACAGAGAAAATTCCCGAAGAACAAATTAACCCCATCGAAACTTCTTCTACAATCAAACAACCATCAAATTCCAATTGAATATTTCATGCCTAAATACGAATATTCAACTCTACCATCTTTCAAATCTTTAATACATCGATCGAATATCATTCGACCAACAAAAATACAAAAATACCAATCAAAGACAGAGTTGAGAAACAACTCACACCGATTACGTCACAAACCCCGATACAGACCAACCACCCGAATTCGTCCACGCCTCGAATCAGTCAACCGGACGTGGCCAAAAGAAAAATCAGACAAGAACACAGGAAAGCCACCGGATGGTAGTTGTGAGGAAAACATTTAGTTGAAGGTAGTAAACAACTAAAGCGGAGGCTACGCCGCTACTTTACCTTCCTGTAAGCAATAAGCCCAAACAACTGGCAACAACAACAACGAGGATTGACTCCAGTCGGGAGACTGTTGAGTATCATCCTCAAATCAACACCTTAACATCACAACAATCCGATGAAACCTAAGTTCATTAATATTCCTCAGGTTTCCAAATACCTATCTGTAACAAGGAACCGTAAGGACCTTAAAAATTAAAGTAACTTCATGATTTAATTAAAATAAATAATTGGGGGGAGACCGTAAAGTCTATAAACTAAGGACATAACTTTAATTATTTTTTTCTAAATAGCATTAAACTTATTTTTTTTGGAGGATATTCGAAGAGAAGTCCCCACAAACAATTCAAAGGATTTCTTCAAGTCGAAGAACGACTTTCACAAATCCTTGGGGGGGTAATGAGCCGATGCAAAAACCACTCTCCCCAGGATAGGTGGAAAAAAAATAATTTGTTTTATAATTTAAATTTAAATTCAAAATATGAATGGCGCTGAAAGAAAAAAATGATGTGTTTTGATGAGTGACCACAAGATGTCGTTACCATGCAGAAATATGTCAAAAGAAATGTGAATCAAATGTTTAGTTTAATTAGAAATAAATTTTAAAAAGAATAAAAATTAAAAGAATTTGATCTAGTACAAAATTATAATATAATAAAATGTAAAAGAAAGTGACTTTAGAAAAGGGAAAGTTGTGAAAAGGTAATTTGTTTATTAAAAGCAGACGATCTACCGAAGACGCAATAGAGAGAAAGAGCGAGGCTAAGATCAAAAAGTGCGAGGCTAACCTTCTCATACGTCACAGGCTCTCCCCAACTACCGCCTTCGTTCTCGCCAAGTTGCAAGACAGCGGCGCAGCCATTATGATTTTGAATTAGCACGCATTAATTCACGCTCCCACGAATAACCGAAAAGATAAAGTTTCTCTTTACCAACCCAATTTAAATTAATATCAAATACAACTATTAAACATTTGCAATCATTTGAAGTGAACCTTGAAGCTGTGAAGTGATTAGAAGATCATCAAATCGGCGAAAGAAAATTTCGGATCAACGGTCGTGTGAACTACGCAGTTTGAGCATCCAGCCATTTTGAACGCCGAGACCAACCAAAGCTAAGATGAAACAAATTTTTACTATCAGATCTGATTTGAAAATCATCACAAATAATTTGAATATTCAAATAAAATAAAAATAATTGCGCAAAATATGAAAATAAAATAAAGAACCTTTTAATAGAGAAACTTTAACGCAAGCATAGTGAATAAAAATTCTAAAACGTATAACTTTTAACTTGAAAATTACTTTTATAATATTTTTTTTATATATAAAATCAATTAAAATAATTAAATTTACAATAATTAAAATAATAATCACAGATCAATTTCTTTTAATAAATAAAGAGCTCTAAAAATATAATAAAATTAACTAAATATTAACTTCATAATTAAAATAAAATTAAATTAATTAAAATCAACAAAGAATTCTTTAATAAAGATTTAATTATAAATTCAATAAATGAAATTTAAAAGTAAATTTTTCAAATCAGCTGATTCAATTTCATAATTTTTAATCTAGTTTTAAGGTGAATAAGGGATAATTGAAAATGCAAGAATTTTTTGGTTTAATAAACACTATTTATTAAATTTAAGAAATCAGAACAAAATTTTCAATGATATTTTTTTTTGCAATAAATTTTCATCCAATTTGAGAAGTTTCAAGCCGAAAGGTGAAATTTCTGAAATAAACAGAAAAGAATTCAGAATTAAAATAATGAAACATAATTTTGATTTTAAAATAATAAATAATAAAAATAAAAATAAAATAAATAATTTTTAAATGAATAAATAATTAAATTTTGTTATAAAATTAACATGAAAATAAAAAACATTTTTTTTAAATAAACAGTTTTAAAACAAACAAAAACCAAAAAAAAAAAAATTAAGAATTAAAATAAAACCAAAAATTAAGTTTAAGAACAAAAAAACACTAAATCAAACAAAAAAAAAAATAAACAAACACAAAACACAAAATAAACAATAAAATAAATAAAATACAAAGAAAGATAAAGAAGATAAAGAAGGAAGAAGAAAATAAACAAATAAATAAAGAAAATAAATAAATAAATAAAATAAAATGAAAATAAATTAAAGCATTAAAAAAAAATAAAACATTAAAACACACAAAACTCACAAAATAAACACACAAAATAATTTTTAAACTTAATTAATAATTAATTTTTTTTTAATAATATCAAATGAAATAAAATAAAGTAAAGAAAACTGTTTGTTTGAAAATAAAATAAAGAAAAGTTTTTTTAATATGAATCAAATTGGAAATATAAAATTTTATGATAATAAATAAACTAAAACAGAAATACTGAAGATATTTTAAACCAATCAACTTGCATATTTAATTATTTTTTTATAATATTTTTTTTGTAAAACCGATTATACCTAAACATAAACGAATCAAAACACAACATAAACTTAGAATGTTCAGCAAGACAACTCAACTTTGGACAAAGTTGAATAGGATTTCAAATAAAAGTTGTAATCATTCAGAGCCATTTTTATTTTTTATTTTTTTTGAGAATAAATAATCAATTCAATTTAAATCTACAAATTTTTTTTATTAAACAATTTTCAGAAATTCAATTTTTTTATTATTATTTTTTTTTTATATCAAAGGCCAGAGCGCCAATCAAACAATCCCCTAATAGTTCTGTGTACTGGGTCATTGCCGAGGGGAAAATCGGTCCAGTACAAATTCCTGCAAAACAGATAGGAATTCCTTGTTTCCCGTCCTTCCTCAACAACTATCAATTACAAGAGAAGGATCAACAATCAAAGGAGAACGGCGAAACGGGCAGGCCGGCGCAATATATAACGAATTATAAGAAAATAATTGTGAGATTTAATAATTCAATTTTTAAATTGATAAAATATAATTTTTAATTTAAAATAATTTAATATATTCAAATCTTCAATCTATATATACTGTATAGATATAATCCAGTGGGGCGAAGCCCCCTGGTCAGACGTGCCACCCGCCGAAGACGGGCGGCGCGGCTAATTACTAAATAAATATTGTTCACAGTTTTTAATATGCCTCTATTGATTTCCCATTATCATTCCCATTTTCTAATTACACTAGTCGACAAAAATGAACTTTTTTTCTTTCACAAGAATGAAGATATGAAATTCTAGAAGTATTTTTCATGCTGAATTCAAATATCAATTCAGTTTTTCCCCATCAGGCACAGTTTTAGAGATATAGAGCAAAATAGATTTTAGTCGAAAATGGGCTCTAAAACGGCTTTTATTTAAAATGTTCAAATTATTTTTAACGCGACACCCCGTCAAATTATGCAGATAGTTAGAATACATATAAATTTTAAGTTTCATCCCAATCGGAGGTCATTTAGACGTGCCGCAAACGGCTTAAAGTTTAGAAAAATCCGAAATTTTCAAGATTTTTTTTTGCTTTGGTCACCCCTAATACAATTTTAGAGATCCCTGAATGAAAAAAACATATATGTACGATATTCTATAGTTCTTTGACTTTCTAAAAAAGCATTCATTCGTAAAAATCTGTTAATTATTAACGAAATTATTAATAAAAACGTGAGCAAAGAAAAAACACAAGTACATTCACTGGACAAAAAAAATGGACCTCTTGTTCTTTTAGAAGTATAAAGAAAGATATGAGATTCAAAAAATATTTTTTAAAATAATATATAATAAAGTTAGGGCCCGTGACCCGATGCTCAGAGAGGATACATTAGCTTCTCGTGGATAGGGTTCGCTTTTTAATTCAATTGAAGTCCATTTTTTTCGACCAGTGAGTGTACTTGTGTTTTTTCTTTGCTCACGTTTTTATTAATAATTTCGTTAATAATTAACAGATTTTTACGAATGAATGCTTTTTAGAAAGTCAAAGAACTATAGAATATCGTACATATATGTTTTTTTCATTCAGGGATCTCTAAAATTGTATTAGGGTGACCAAAGCAAAAAAATCTTGAAAATTTCGATTTTTCTAAACTTTAAGCCGTTTGCGGCACGTCTAAATGACCTCCGATTGGGATAAAACTTAAAATTTATATGTATTCTAACTATCTGCATAATTTGACGGGGTGTCGCGTTAAAAATAATTTGAACATTTTAAATAAAAGCCGTTTTAGAGCCCATTTTCGACTAAAATCTATTTTGCTCTATATCTCTAAAACTGTGCCTGATGGAAAAATTCTAACTACATATCTGAATTCAGGATAAAAAAAATGTACTAGGTTCACTTATCAGATTTCTTGTGAAAAAAACCTTGTCGACTAGTGTTATTAAGTTAAGATTAAAAACGCAATTTTAATAACCTTAATTGAATAATTTTCAGTTAAACGCCTATGATCCGAAAAAAGTTTCACTTGCATCGTGGTTTCATAAAACCACACAGTGATTTTTTTCAATTAATAGCACTTGATTTAATTTAATTTTTTTTTTTTTTATTATATGATGGGTTAATTAACCATTAGGCCAAGCCTCGGACCAGGCTTGGCCCAATGGTCACTACTCAAGGCTTGGCAAATGACAACTGATGACAACTGGCCCAAGGTTCGGCCAATTGTCAGCATTGGCAATTCCTACCAGGGTGGAATGATTTTGCTGGAAGTCATTCAAGCATTCGATCAGGTTTGGCACCAAGGGCTGGCATTTAATCTTTTGAAATTCGGCTTCTCAAAATTCATTATACAAACCTTATAGGTCCGCAAATTCTATGTAAAAATAGAAGACGCAAAGCTAACAACAAAGCCCATCTGTTCCGGAGTGCCCCAAGGATCACTGCTCTTGCCTTCCCTGTATATCATCTATACGGCAGATATTCCGATCGATCCCTTCGTTGAAATAGCCCGATGACATAGCCATCAATTACAGTAACAAAAACTTCAAATGTTTGGTTTCAAGTTAAAAAAAAACTTCGTAAGAACAATAATATAAAAAACCTGGCCTAGTGGAAGCAAACAATAAATCCTACAAAATCTGAAGCCATTCTCTTTACCAAAAAAACGCAAATATCTCCACAATGAAATAGAAATAGGCAGCACACACTTAAAATTGACCCCCAACAGTAAAATACCTAGGAATGAGATTCAATGCACACTCCGAAGCAGCAGCCACAAATGGCAAAATAGCCAAGAAGACTCTCTGGCCTAAATATGAAAAGTTCCCTGGAACTTGATAACAAAATCCTACTCTTCAAAACCATAGGCCTAATCCGTCTCAGACTAACATACGGCGCACCTATCTGGTATAACTCCATCCAATATCCGACTCCTAAAAAGAGTCCAATCAACCACTCTGCGTTTAATCGCTGATCCACCACCACGAACATCGAATGAAATAATTCAGGAAGCTCTGGAGGTAGAGGACGTTAGCGGCTTCATAGACAAAAAATTAAGACATGAAATAAGAACATCCATGCATCGAAACGCTCTTATGAATAACACCTCAAGTTAAATTAACAAAAAAAAAAAAGACAGGAATTTTATAGCTATTAAAATAAAGACCTTCAACTTGGCAGGATATTTTTAGGCATATTTAGGGAAGCACTTGGCCACGTTACGTACCTAACTTAAATATAACCTCGTAGTTCTTTTCGTTCTTGAGATATTTTGTTCCCAGTGAGACTATTTTGCGGGATCCAATAGCATACCAAAAATAATGATTATATTTAAAAAAAATGAAATCCATATTCATAGAATATAAATACAAAGAATTTCAAGTATGTGGATGGATTCTTCTTGTGAAAGGAACATAAGTTAGTTAAGTATAATTTATAGAAAATAACAACAAAGTTGAAAGTGATAATTATGGTTTTAATAATAATGATAGTGAGATACACCCCTTACTCAAGTAAGAGTTGGTAAAAGTGAACACAACACAACAGGAAGAAACAGATTGAGTTTTTTTTATAACAAAAGGTTAACGCAACATAATTTACAATAAAAATTATTTATATCAATAATATTATTTGTCAAGGTTCAAACTTACAATTTTGTATTTTTAGGTAATATTAATATGTAGTAAGTGACAAAATAGAATTAGACCTACAAATTTCGATTAGCTTGAAATTTTCTATAAGTGGAGGAAATTACTTCTAATAAGAAAACAAATGTTGCAACTCCAAGACCAATCATCAAAACTATAAAAGCAATTTGTAAATCTTTTAGTGATAAGCTCTTGGCGGTATTTTCTGAACTTTGAGTTTTCAACAAAATCGAGGTGATGCTTTTAAACACCAACATTTCATCTAGCCACTGTGCAATGCCATTCTCATAAATTTTGATGAGTTTAAATCGTAGTTGTTCTAGAAACGGAAAAGAATACAGTCCATATCTAAATCCAAACATTCCAACTTTCTCTTCAACGATAGAGAATTTTTGTTTGTAGAGTGGAATTAAATTCAACATTTTAGAAGCCATCTCACAGGAATACAGCAATGTTGACTTTGGATCATTGGAAAGATCGGGAAAATCGTGGGGTCTTTCTAGTATTTGTGACATTTGAGATTTGAAATTAAAATAACGACCAGTAGGATCTATGAACAAATTATAACAAATAAATGGATATTGACAGAAGATTGTGAGATTCAATGTCCAAATTTCTTTAATCGAATTGATGTCCGGATAATGACCTGGTGATTCCATGAGTGAAAAAAATTGAGATTGTAATCCACAGATCAGAACAATTGCGGCGATTAAAATACTTGCTGAGAGAATTCTCAACGAATCATCTCTGATATTAGAGAACCAATTCACCGGTTCTGATATTAAAAGACTTAGATTCCATGCAAAACTATCATAAAATGATCTCCTTTGTTGTCTATACTTAGCAATAAAATTCCACACAAAGGTGCAAATGATGAGAGAGAGAAAACATGTGATCCAAACAGGATAAGTGAAACTTCGGTGCAGAATTTGCCAGAGGGGATATACTGGACTCTTGTGGACGATAAAGCAGAGTTGCGTCACCTCAAAAATCTCTGATTTTCCGAGAGGATAATGAGGAGGAATACTTGTTGGAAAATTGTTTATAATGATTTTGTTGTAATAGTGTAGATTTGTTTTGTTTTTAGAATTCCAAATTTCTTTCAAATAATTGTAGATGAATTCTGCTTTTCCTGTTGCATTTGGTATCGTTAAAATTTCATTTGGTTTAAAAAAAAAAATCTCCTTTTCATGAGCATTTGGCTTCTTCTGATTGAAATAAGCTTTCTTTAAATTTGAGATTTTCTTTGGGTTATTTTCGAACGGATTATCTACCCATAATTCAAATTGATTATCAGTGAATTGAAAAAGTATCAGTTTTCTAAATGGATTTAGAACATTTAATTTTAAATTATAATTCAATAATAATTTCATCAAATCATTTTTCTCTACAGGTTCAATTGAATTTCTTAAATCCATATAACAAATGACATGGTCCGTATTTTGCAAAATTTTCAAAAATTCCATATCAAGAGAAAAGAGTATAACATTGAATCCAAATTGACGATCATTGAAGTTTTGTACAAATGCTTCCAATATGTCTATTCCAGATATGATTATTGTGGCATTCAACTTCTCGATTAATAGCTCCAACGGAAATGTCGGCGACGTTTCATTTAGAATAACAATTATTGGCGCAAATGGTTTGAAAAATTCTTTTGTAATGTTATTCAAAACATTTATTGAGGGAATTTTATTTCCCTCTTCTTCTAAAACAAATCTTCCATTTGATACCCGAAATGAAATCGAACACAAACAAATAACAAGTAGAACGTAACTCTTCATTGTTCCTTTTGCAACTGACTCTTTTATTTAATATAGTCTATTCTATGTATGAAGGGCTAGAATTAAATTTATTCTTAATAAATTAACAAATTATTTATTCCACGCAAGTTTCTATGTTTATCTTTTATAATATTATAAAACAGTGTATAGATATTGATTTAATTTCATTTACTTATGTATTTTGATCCAAACTGATAAGTCGTAGTCTAATTACTTAATTTCAAAGTGTTAATTTATTAGCTAAGTGAAGCAATCGCCGTAAAGTGAACCTGAGCAAAAACATATCCGCAAGGGATGGGGAAGATGCACACAAATCGTTCACGTCTTTCCCAACCCCTAACTGCATCCCCTTATAGAATTTTTTCAAATTTTTGATTTTGACATTAAATACTATTTATGTATAAAATATCAAAGCTCTAGGTCATTTGGAAGCAAGCTCTCCTTGATTTATGTTAATCTATAAATCCTCAAAACGGTGATTTTACATTGATACATTGACATTCATATCTTGGAAAGTAGGAATATTGCTTTTAATTATAACTTGGGTTGACTCACTCAGTGCGTTTAGATGAACGAGTTTATTTCAATATATGAAGACCATACCGACCAAAGCAAATAATTTCATACTAATTGGTTTAGAGAAATAATGCGACACTATGACACTATGCAAGGTTGGTTAGCAAAAGGAATAAATCTCATCCTTTGACAAAAACTGTGGGTGAACAGCTGGCCTGTTCCTTTTTCATGAGCTTCTTTTGTTCACTTCCATCTTCTAAAAAAGATATCCTGGAAAGTCCAGCCCTTTTTCCAACCTATTTATTTCAATTAATTGATATGGGATTTCCGAGACCAAAGAGCAAGAACCCGGAAAGAATTAGACGAGTAAAATTGTTGAATTTGGATATTATATTTTTGGTCTATTCTACTAAATTAAACAAAGTATGCAAATTTATACATTTAAATAAAAACAACGTCCAACATAATTCTTTGGCCGACTCATGGACTTTGGTCTTGCATAAATACGAATTAGGAACCGACGAAATTCGGTTTTGGTTACGGGTTTGGGCCGGTTTGGGCAAAATCTGGGGGTGGGCGGTGGTTTGGGTTTGGAAAAACGAATATTCGGTTTCGGTTACGGTTTGGCCGTTTCAAAATCGGTTGCTTTTTTTTTAAAAGAGCTTCAAAGGCCGGCCGAAACTCTGAGTCTTAAAAAAAAAAGCGAAATAATTTTCCGCAAAGAAAAAAAAAATTTTTTCTCCCTCAAAAAAAAAAAAAAAGATTTTCACGGAGGGGAAAAAATTTCAAAAAAAAAAAAAATATAAATTTTTTTATAGGAAATACAAGTTTCGGTTTCGGTTACGGTTTCGGCCGAAACTAAGGTTGAGGCCGAATATTCGGTTACGGTTTCGGTTTCGGCTGAAAATCTTGTTTCGGTCGGACCCTAATACGAATCGATGACACGAAGGCCGGGCCGTCGTCATTCCGCAAGTCTGGTACCCGTCACTGTACCATCTTACATCTATTTATATATATAAATATGAATTGGAAAATATGAATGTATGTATATGTTCTACAGAAATCCACAATTTCAAATGAATCTATTTGAAATTAAGTACACATATAGTACATGGGCCAGGGAATAACGTAGTAATAATTTGAATCTCTTAAATATTTTGAAAAATTAATTATAATCAAATATGGTAACACAAAATCTACAAGGTGGCTTGGAAATTAGAGAGGCACTTAGTTGCTCTGTGATCAGCTTTCTGGGTATACGACATGGAGCTGGGGGGAGCTATGCAGCAGTTCAAAAAAAGAAGACAGCACGCATATTATATTATAATTATAAAAGCAATTTGTACATCTTTTAGTGATAAACCCTTGACGGTGTTCTCTGAACTTTGAGTTTTTTGCAAAATTGAGGTGATACTTTTAAACACCAACATTTCATCTAGCCACTGTGCAATGCCATTCTGATAAATGTTTATGAGAAAAAGTCGAAGTTGCAGAGGCATACCGTGGGAGGGGAAGGGGGGCGGTCCCAAAGTTGACCTTGAGAGGTCCTGGCCTCTTGGGTTCAGGGATTTCCAGTATTTTTAAAATATTTTTGTGTATGGAGGAGAGATATATTTAAAAATGAGTTGTTCTAGAAACGGAAAAGAATACAGTCCATATCTAAATCCAAACATGCGAGCTTTTCTTCTACGACAGAGAATTTTTGTTTGTAGACTGGTATTTAATTAAACATTTTAGAAGCCAACTCACAGGAATACAGCAATGTTGACTGTGGATCAGAAAGATCAGGAAAATCATGTACCCAATCTACTATTTGTGATATTTGAGATTTGAAAATAAAATAGATAGAAATAGAAGCCGCAAAACCAGAGGTTTATTTTGCTTAAAACCTTTTGGCAGATTGATTCTTAAATTGATAAAATATAATTTTTAAAATATTTTAAAATGATTCAATTACTAAATAAATATTGTTCTCAGTTTTTAACATGCGTCTATTGATTTCCCATTTTCCAATTATTAAGTTAAGATTAAAAACCCTATTTTAATACCCTTAATTGAATAATTTTCATTTAATCGCCTACGATCCGAAAAAAAAATTTCATTTTTCTCTAGCGTTTCAATTGAATTCCTTAAATCTAAATAATAAATGATATGGTCCGTATTTTCGAAAAATGTCACCAATTTTTTTATCAAGAGAACATGAATCCAAATTGATGATCCAAGAATTTTTTTTACAAATGCGTCCAATTTGACAATTTTAGATATGATTAATGTGGCATTCAATTTCTCGATTAATACCTTTTTTTTTTTAATTCTTTAAGGGTTTTGGCTACGTGGCCATTCCCTAAAACTCTTTATTGACAATATTTTTTTTTTTACAAAATATATAGTTTACAATATTAAAATAATAAATAGTCTTTAAAGAATGGAAGGAGGTAGCAGCCAGGAAGGAGTGTCTCCAAAACAATGAAACTCCCAGATATTCGCGACGTTTCGGTCCAAATTTATTTGACCATCATCAGGCAATCAGGCTACAATAGATTTTTATTCATAATTAACATCATTAACAATTAAAACATTACAATGGTTGTTATTTTTAATTTTTTTAATTTTTTACTTACAGTTGTCATATGTAAATTTATATAAATATATTTAATCATATGTTGCTTCGGACTTGAATAAAAATCTATTGTAGCCTGATTGCCTGATGATGGTCAAATAAATTTGGACCGAAACGTCGCGAATATCTGGGAGTTTCATTGTTTTGGAGACACTCCTTCCTGGCTGCTACCTCCTTCCATTCTTTAAAGATATTAATCACAGCCACTTCCACACTCAACTAATAAATAGTCTTTTACAATAAAATAGAATTTAAAAAAAAAATCGTTTATAATTAACTCTTATTAGATGAATATAATTCTGGCAAAGTCTCTTTAATTATCTTGTTAATAAAGGTTTGGAATTGTGGAGATGACATTTGATGTTCTATCGACTGTGAAGGGCCCACCAGTGACTCCAAGACTTTCTTGATAAAAACATACATTATTTCTTCGAAATTATTTTGATAAAAAGGTGATTCTACTATTGGGGTTTTTGAATATTTAATGTTATTAGATACATTTTGTTGCTGACTGAAATGAGGCTGTTCTCTTGGTCCTTGACTTCTAGCTTCTTTTTCAACTCTAATTTTATAATGATTTCTTGGAGACTGGGGAGTTATATTTTTTTGCGAACTTTCAGCTCTATCCTCATTTTCTTTTAATGGAGGAAAATTTTCTGTGTAAGAAGAGGAGTGGTCCTTTCGTTGTGTAGCTGACGCAAAAGTGTGTTTATTTGTTAGATAATTTCTTGCCTCAATAAATGTCAAATTTTTTTTCTGCCATTGCGTTCTTAATAGATAGCTGAAATTGTTTTTCCGGGCACGCTTGGTTGGTAGCTAAATGCTCTTGTTTACAAAAAATACAGCATGGGCTCGACATTATGCATGCGCTGAGAAAGTGATTTTCTCCACAGGCGGGACACCTGGGAGGACGAGTACATATTCTATGACCAAACATAAGGCAATTTCTACATTGCATGACTCTTTCTTCTAAAGGCTCTACTCGACATATTACCCCTAATATTCTTACTTCCTTTGGAATACTCTGTCCTCTAAAGTTTAAAATAACCACCGGGGTTGGCACTATTTCATCATTTTTTTTCTTAAAAATTCTCCTAGCAGCTAAAACTTCTTGCTCAGAATCTATAAAATACATAATTTCTTCATTTGATAAATTATATTCTACGTCTTTAATTACACCTTTTTTTTCTACCATAAAATTTGGAATATAGCACATTAAATTATTTGATTTAAACACACTATCATTTTTCAATTCATTAGCAAACTTAAAATTACTTAAAGTTATTTTCAGTCGATATCTATCGATTTTTGAAATTGACAATACGTCCTTATATATCAATGGAAACTTTTCGCGTATTAATTTACCAAGAGCCATCGGGTGAAATCTTGAACTAGGATCCAACTTTTCAACATGCAGCACCAATGGACCTCGATCTTCTGCCTTATATATATTTTCTATACACGGTTCATAGTAATAGCGACGTTGATTGGGTTTATTATTATTAACATTTGCATCACTTACTTTTGAGGGTTCTCTATTATCTTGACTACTTCTTTCTTTTATGAGCGAAGGTGAGATTTCTTGATTTGTTTGAGAGACATATTCTTGAAGTGCATTTGGCTCTGCTTGAGTTTCATTAGATATCGTTGTTATCCTATACTTGCTTGTATGTTGATTTTCATTTTCATTTAATTTTCTTTTCGTTATACTTGTATTCACATTCGGATATGCATTACTACCATCTTCATTAAGAATATTATAGGCGTGAGTAATTGCACCAGCGACGTCCATAATACCATCTTCACTAATGTTTTTGGTTAGGTCTGCCATTGGGTCGGCTTTGCAACCCAAGGCAGCCTTTTATATATAAGAGGAAAGGAATCTAGAATTACCTTAATTGATTCCTCGAGTCTCAATATTCATGAACTTACACTGTGATTTAATAAATAACTACTTATACTTTTATAAAACTTAACTTATATTCGCTCAAGTTTGTTTGGAAAAATTTCTTATACCACGGCCACACCGATCTCCTTCGATTAATACCTCCAACGGGAATGTCAGCGACGTTTCTTTTGGAATAATAATTGTTGCCTTCATTGTTCCTTTTGCAACTGGCTCTTTTATTTAATATTGTCTATTTCATGCATGATAGGTTAGAAATAAATTTATTCTGTAACGAAATTAGTTCCAAAGCGCCCCGTACTTAGGCTCTCGGGGGCGCCACCGGTACTAGAAGCACATCTCATCCCCCTCTCACCCTTACTAGGTCAAGTAGGAGTCGCCCCACTCCTGCCTCACCCCTATAAAAGGGCCAGTTCCGGCCCCGTATAGTCAATGCGCCGTAGCCAGTGGCACCCTTTGGTCCCTGACTACTCCTCAGCCTAAGTTGCGCCCTTGGCCTTCCAACGCTGACCGCACCAGCTCTCGGTTAGAGGCACCTTTGGTCCTCTAATCCTTGGTCGACTCTAGTTGCGCCGCTGGCCCCTAGAGCACCAAAAGCTGTATTTTTTTGGGTCCCTGGACACCCTTGAGCCAGACCGACCCCGAGAAGACAACACGCCGTTCATCAAGAACACAAGTCTATTTTTGTTTTGTGTATTACTTTTTGCTGTAAATATTTCTCCTCAAATAAATGTCTTGTTTTCTCGAGTAACCCTTTTTTTCATATTAAATATTAACCCTTTATTTACCCTCCTTCTTCCTCCTCCCTCCCCTCTCACATTATAAATTGGCGCCCAACTCGAGGCCCGAGAAAACAGACAAGTTTGAGAGGATATTCACATCCCGCTCACGAAGACCTCCGGCAAACGCGCTTTCTATAAGAAGATATCCGGTTCGCGCGTCTCGTTCCAGAAGAACCCCGGTAACGCGTTTTCTATAAGAAGAAATCCGGTTCCACGCGTCTCGTTCCAGAAGAACCCCGGTAACGCGCGCTTCCCTTAAGAAGAAATCCGGTTCACGCGTCTCGTTCCAGAAGAACCCCGGTAACGCGCGCTTCCCTTAAGAAGAAATCCGGTTCACGCGTCTCGTTCCAGAAGAACCCCGGTAACGCGCGCTTCCCTTAAGAAGATATCCGGTTCGCGCGTCTCGTAGATCTCAGCGTTTCGCGATTTTTGCAACCGCAAAAATTCTCCGAAGAAGCCCAAGACTTAACTCGAAAATGTCCGTTCAGCTGACCGATGAGCAGTTCACGGCGCTGCTCCAGCGCCTTCAGCCTGCGACACCAACAATCGCACCGACCCGGCCGAATTTCTCCAACTGCACCGCTCGGTACAACGGCACACGAACCAGAGCTGCAGTGGAAGAATTCCTGACAGCCACAAGCCTCTTCAAGGACATCTCGGCAGCAACCGACGCCGAGGCACTCCAGACACTGCCGCTGTTTCTAACAGGTAACGCCAATGAATGGTGGCTCGGTACCTGTCAACAAATTACGACCTGGGAAGATTTCAAGAAGTATCTGCGGGAGGCTTACGCCCCAAGAAAAGCCAACCATCAAATCTTCACGGAAGTTTTCTCCGACTCACAGTCACCTGGAATATCAACCGACCAATACATCACCACACAAAGGGCGCGTCTCTCTCAACTCATTCCAGCACTCTGCGAAGAACACCAGCTCGACCTCGTCTACGGTCGACTACGCTTTGGCATAAGAGACCGCATGCCCCGAGATTCAATCAAGACATTCCCCGAGCTTCTCATTAAGGCTCGGGCAATCGAACTTAGAGAGAAGAAGAACAATCCACATCGAAGCCTACTCCACCCGTGCCAAAACCAAAAAACGGCAAATCAAGATGCGATTATTGCCGTTGCTTTGGGCACACCGAGCAGGACTGCAGAAAGAAGAAGGCCCGGACAAACGGTACATCGAGTACATCGTCGAACTCTTCTGCAGCTACTAAGGTAGGCCAACCGAGCGTTCCTCAGCCAAAGCAGCCTACTTCTCGAACACTTTCTTGCTATGGATGCGGCAAAGAAGGAGTCATCAGAAGAGAGTGTCCCGCATGTAGCCCAACTACAGTACCTGCATCGGCAATGGAGTCCCGTGCCATCAACGGTGCCTTGGTTCAACCACGGAAGCGACCAGCTGTCAATATTAAGGTAGCTGAAATCCACGCGGAGGCTATAATTGACACTGCCGCCTGCAACAGTATTGCCAGCTTTGCCCTTTTTACCGATCTTCTCAAACAAGGGTATACGTCGACACCTCTCACTGTGTACACCACCCTTGCTGATGGAAACGACCGGACAGCCAGAATGCACGCTATCACAGCACCAGTATGTCTCAATGGAAGGACAACGACTACAACTTTCCTCTCCTTCGCCCACAAATCGGACAACAAAACTCTACTAGGGGTAGACTTTATTGAAGACGCCGGTCTTGAACTTAATCTGCGCACAAGGGAATATTCCTTTGAGAATCAACCACAGAAAAGGTACCCATTTTCGCCCAAATCCACCTCACCGAACGTCGCCATTGAAGCCATCTTTCAAGAAATGATGATGCCGCCACTCTTCTCTCCTCTGAAAGAAGATGACTACGAATATGGGCCACCACCGCCACCACTTACAGATGCCCAACTGGACTACATGTGGATTGATGCCGAGTATGCCATAAACGAGCACCCCTCGGATCCCGTACCCGGATTGTTCCAGCCGCCCAAGAGGTTCCACTTTGCCTCCATTGACATAAGGCCAATGGAATGCCAATCTTTCAACCCGAATCAACGCCTGGAGTTCCAGAAGATGTTAGATGACTACGGGGACATCTTCAAGCCTACCGGTCCACCCGCCAGTAATGTCGTCCATAAGATTCCCACCGGAAACCATCCTCCGATAGCCACTATCCCTTACCGGCTATCTCCACCAAAGAAAGAGATGTTACAGACCCAAATTAGAAACATGCTCGCCGAAGGAATCATTGAGGAATGTGACAGTCCCTGGGCCGCTCCACTCGTACTCGTCCCGAAATCAGATGGCTCTCTCCGGCTCTGCGTTGATTATCGCCGGTTAAACGCCATCACCACTCCAGATGTCTATCCGCTACCACGTCTTGACGATTTGCTGCATGCTACGGGAAAGACAAGGTGCATCAGCACTCTCGATCTTCAATCTGGTTACTGGCAGATCGAAGTTAACCCCGAGGATCGCGACAAAACCGCATTCATTTGTCCTTTCGGTCTCTACCGTTTCAACCGAATGCCTTTCGGTTTGCGGAATGCACCAGCCACCTTCCAGCGTTTAATGGATCACTTCAAAAACGGTCTCCCTGAAGTTACGCTTCTCGCTTACCTAGACGACTTGATCATTCTATCGCCCAACGAAGAGACTCACCTGAAGGACATCCGCCAAGTATTTGAACGTCTACGTCTTTTCCAACTACGTATCAACCGAGATAAATGTGTATTTGGACGCTCTCAAGTTCGTTATTTAGGACATGTTATCTCCACCTCCGGAATCGCACCTGATCCCTCCAAGATCGAAGCAATTGCTAAACGCGCAGCACCAACAAACCTCAAGCAACTTATGTCTTTTATACAAACCTGTTCCTGGTTCCGACGCTTCGTTCCAAATTTCGCGCATATCTCAAAACCTCTCACTTCGCTCACAAAGAAGAATGCTCTTTGGACTTGGGGGCCGCCACAACAAGAAGCTTATACGAGATTGCAAGAATGTTTAACGAGCGCCCCAATTCTTCAACAAGCCGATCCCACAAAACCATTCACACTGCGAACCGACGCCAGCGCTTACGCTCTAGGTGCAGCTCTCCTCCAGGGGGAGGGACAAGAAGAACGGTGCATAGAATATGCAAGCCGCTTGCTGACTCCAGCTGAAGTCAACTACTCGACTACTGAAAGAGAGGCCTTAGCCATCGTTTGGGCTGTCCAAAAGTTTCGGGGATATATCGAAGAAACAAGTACGGTAATTGTCACGGATCACCAACCCTTGAAATGGTTGATGTCTCTGAAATCACCCACGGGACGCCTCGCACGTTGGGCTCTTCAACTTCAACCCTTTAACCTCTCAATTGAATACACACCTGGTCGAGCCAACTCTCTCGCCGATCTGCTATCGCGTCCACCTAGCATCGAATTGTCCTATATAAGCATCGATGTTCCGACTCACTCAGACCAAAACCAAAGACAAGAGCAGCTAAAAGACCCCGAAATCAAGCGAATCATCGACGACCTTAGCTCCAGAAATCCGGAAATTGCACAACCCTGGGCTGCCAGAGGATACATACTTAACCAGGAGTTTTTGTATCACTACAGTCACGATGAAGATCTCGAAGACGCACAATGGGTAGTACCTTCCCACGAACGTACTCGGATTTTGTTCGAGTACCACGATGCACCTACCGCCGGACACTATGGTGTGGAGAAGACTATAGGTCGCATTACTCCGCGCTACTATTGGCCTGGGATGCGTCGGTACATTACTGACTATTTAAAGACATGTATCGCCTGTCAACGCTACAAAGCCAGTAATCTGAAACCTGCCGGATTACTCCAAACCCCAGTGTTACAACGACGCATGGAGACACTCGCCATTGACTTATTTGGTCCACTACCTCCCTCCAAGAATGACGAGAAATGGATTCTAGTAATTGAGGACTACACTACAAAATGGGTCGAATTGTTTCCACTCGTAAACGCTTCAGCTGAACAGTGCGCCTGGACTCTAATAAATGAAGTTTGTCTACGCTACGGAATGCCCCGCCGACTCATCAGTGACAATGGAACGCAGTTCATCAGCTCAGTCATGCAAAAAGTAACATTTTGCCTCGGCATCACACAATCCTTCACCCCAGTATATCATCCAGAGGCCAATCCGGTAGAAAGGAAGAACCGTGACTTAAAAACTCAACTCGCGATTCAGATTGGGGATTCTCCACATCCTTCATGGCCAGAAAAACTTCCTGCTATACGATTTGCCATGAACACAGCTCAATGTGTCAGTACCGGTTATACACCAGCCTTCCTCATGTTTGGCCGTGAACTTAGAACAGTAGACGACGTCACTCATGATCTCCGGAGTCTTGTCCTTTCGGAAAACTTTGTTCCTGAAGCCACGACACGTCTTCTAGAACTTAGTGACACTCTCGGTCGTGCTCGAGAAACTCACGAGGCTCAACAAGACAGTAGGAAACGTCACGCTGACCAGAACCCGCCAACCGCACCACGCTTATCAGCCAGGAGATCTGGTACTTGTCACACTACATCCGCAAAGCAGAAGTTCCGAAAGAATACACCGCTAAATT